>CAUYTI010081648.1:0-34032 GCA_963575145.1 Galago senegalensis | reverse complement strand
TGCTGGTTTTATATACAATTTGAAATATTTTCACCAAAGTGGTTAACATAGCCTTCATGATATTTTCTTAGTTATTGTGTTAAGACATTTATATTCTAAATTTTAAAAGATTCACATTTACCCTTGATGAACCTAGGTGTTTTCCCACCAATCACCCTTTCTCCACTCATCCTCCCCGCCCCTCTCCCCTTTCCCCATATTCTTGGGCTATAATTGGGTTATAGCTTTTATCTGAAAGCTATAAATTAGTTTCATAGTAGGGCTGAGTACTTGAAATACTTTTTCTTCCATTCTTTAGATACTTTGGTAAGAAGAATATGTTCCAGCTCCATCCATGTAAACATGAAAGAGGTAAAGTCTCCATCTTTAAGGCTGCATAATATTCCATGTTGTACATATGCCACAATTTATTGATCCATTCATGGATTGATGGGCACTTGGGCTTCTTCCATGATTTAGCAATTATGAATTGGGCTGCAATAAACATTCTGGTACAAATATCTTTGTCATAGTGTGATTTTTGGTCTTCTGGATATATACCTAGTAGAGGAATTGTAGGGTCAAATGGCAGGTCTATTTTTTGTTCTCTAAGTGTTCTCCAAATATCTTCCAAAAGGAATGTATTAGTTTGCATTCCCAGCAGCAGTGTAGAAGTGTTCCCTTTTCTCCACATCCACACCATCATGTTTGGTTTGTGATGTGGGTTAATCGTACTGGAGTTAGATGATATCTCAAAGTAGTTTTGATTTGCATTTCTCTGATGATTAAGCTTGTGCACAGCCAAGAACACAGTAAGTAAATCAAGCAGACAGCCCTCAGAATAGGAGAAGATATTTGCAGATTATGTCTTTGACAAAGTTTAATAACCAGAATCCACAGAGAACTCAAGCGTATTAGCAAGAAAAGAACAAGTGATTCCATCTCAGGATGGGCAAGGGACTTGAAGAGAAACTTCTCTGAAGAAGACAGGCACATGGCCTACAGACATGCAATTTTGATTTCTACATTTACCATTCATTCATTTAACCATTACCTCATTTATTTTATTTTTTTTTACTTTTTAATTTTATTTCACAATATAATGGAACTACAGATGTTTTTGATACATGGCTTGAGTCAGGGCTATAAATGAGCCCATCATCCAAGCAGTGCTCATTATACTCATTAGGTGGGTTTTGCCCTTCCTCTCATCTCTTACTCCCTGAGTCACTTCCAATGACTTTTGCTTCCCTCTGTGCACTTGTGTGCCCATTGGCTAGTTCCAATTTATTAGAGAGTACATGTGGTGATTTTTCCATTCTTGAAATACTATTCTTAGAATGTTGGTCTCAAATTCCTTCCAAATTGCTTAAATAGGAAGGAAGTAATTGCTTAAATTACTTCATCTTGTTTTATACCTGAGTTGTACACATATACATATACCAGATTTTGTCAATCCACTCATGAATTGATGAGAGCTTGGGTAAATTCCACATCTTTGCAATTGTGGACTGTGCTGCAGTAAACATTCAAGGGCAGATGTCTTTTTGATAAATGACCTCCCTTTGGGTAGATACTCAGTCGTGGGATTACTTGTTGGAATGGCAGGTCTATCTTTAGTTTTCTGAGAATTCTCCTTAATGTTTTACATAAAAGTTGTTCTAAATTGCAGTCACACCAACAGTATATAGGCATTCCATTCTCCTTGATCCACACCAGCATCTATCATTTTTGGACTTTTAAATAAAAGCCATTCTAATGGAAGTAATATGATATCTTATTGTGATTTTAATTTGAAATTCAGTGATTCATGATATTGAGCATTTTCTCATGTTTGTTGACTATTTGTCCATTTTATTTTGATAAATTTCTGTTCATGTCTTTTGTTCACTTTTTAATGGGGTTGTTAGTTTTCTTCTTACTGATTTGTTTGAGTTACTTGAAGATATTATCCCTTTATGGATGTGTAGATCGCAAATGTTTTTTCCCATTCTATAGATGTCTCTCATTGTATGTTTGTTGATTATTTCCTTAGCTGTGCAGAAGCATTTTTACTTTAATCAAGTCCCATTTATTTATTTTTCTTGAGCTATAATTGACATTTGGGACTTAGTCATAAATTCTTTGACTAGATTGATGTCTAAAGAATTTTTCCTAATTTTTTCTTAAATTCCTTTGGTTTTATGCCTTACATTTAAGTATTTTATCCATCATGAATTAAGAGAAACTCATTTTTTACCACTAACATGTAGTTTGGAATAAGAAATTTAAACCACTTGCTCAAATGTTAAATTTAATTATTTCCATTCAGCTGACATTTCTTCATTCTTATCTAGACAGAGAAAAAATAGTTTTAATAAAGGAAAGAATACTTGTCTTCCTTAAAAGACAGAATGACATATGAATAAAAGTTACGACTATAAGTTGGCAAGGTGATAGATATATTAATTAGCTTGAATCTTTCCACAATGTATAGAAATCAAATCATAACATTGTACCCCCATACATAGATGGAGTTGTCATTTGTCAATTACAAATAAATAGAGAAAGTTCTGACTATAATGTAGTTTAATATCTTTACTACTAATATATTAGCAATGAAATTTTAATCAGCTTTGAAAACATGAAATGTTAACATGGGAAAATAAACCACAGATAATTACAATAATATTTTGCTCTCAGGTGGAACTTAAAACATTTTTTTAAAAAGCTATTAAACAATATTGCCTTTGCCAGCACATTCTACCAGTTCTATTGATGCACATTTACACTAGCAGTTAGTCCTCTATCTTAAGCTAGTATAAAATATCCCCCAAGTGATTAAAATCAACTAAGGGTATGGACAAATAGATTAGGAAAATACATTTCTATATAGATAAAAATACGTGGCTAAAGGAAGCATTTTATAGTCTCGGTTGGAAATCTTAACGAGCAGCTCTTTCTCTCAGTAAGTATATTTGAGCTGCTGGGTAGCCCAGAGCCACAGACATGTGTTGTTTCTATGACCTCTGTAAGGTGGTAAGTTCTTTGTACTTCTGTGTCTCTTTCTCTGACACTCTTTGAAATAGTCTAGGAAATATTTCCAAATAAGATGAGACTATGTGGTAGAAAGTTAACATATCGCCTGTTTCAGTTTCTTACCTCTAACTTAAAAAGCATTTCATGTGACTTTTTTTGTATCCCATAGGAACCAGGATTCTCATGCACCCAAATGCATGGTGCTGCTTTTTAAAATAGGATCAGAGCTCAGAGCATAGAAATATTTAAATGTAATTCAAAACATGCTGCAAGTTTTTAAAAGAAGTTTTTGCTCTTGTAACTCTAAATGTATATAGGAGCTTCAGTAGGCAGCATTTAATAGAAAAGTCTAAAATTGAGCTAGCCATTGAAAAATTTACAGTTTCAAGTTTTGAACGTCATTCGTGTCACAGATGTTTTACTGCTTTTCTAACTAGTTGTGCTTGTTTAACTCACTTAGTTTTTGTTTCTTTGCTGAATACTACTTGGTAACTGAATTTCTCACAAGGTTCATTTTATTTAATGAAAAATGTCCATAGAAAGCCACTCATACTAAGTCTTAAGCATTAAAGTACTTGCTTAATATTCATAATAAAGCTGGAATAAATTTTGATTACATTGTAATATACATTCTACCATTCTTTGTAATGCCAGCAGCCAATGAAATGTCAATTAGTTGAGGAAAACTGAGGCTCAGTGTTTAGAGCTTCAACAAATATAATAAAGGATCAAACAAATTATCTTTCCATCCACCAGTAACCTACTGTCTAAAAGAAAATATTAGACATAGACACATATAGTTAAATTTGAGATAATTAATACATTCAAGTCAAAATATATAATATTGTTTTGGAAAACTAGATGAAAAAACTTACTTGTAGTAAAGAGGAATCCAGGAAAGATTTAAGAAGAATGTTGTACTTTAAACTTATCAAGAAACAGGTTACATTAGATGAATAGAGCATGGTGAGGGAATGGAAAGCATTACTTTAGTCAAGTAATGGAACGAAGAGGGCTAGAATGTCTAAAGACATGCAATTCTCTATTTGTTCCTGCTCTCCTGAACTCCAGATTCAAATGAGCCATGTGTGTGTCTTGGACAGAAGTCAAAATCGAGCAGGAAAGAAAGTCTAATTGAGGATCACTATGCATAGCCACATTTTTGAAGGTTTCCATCTTTAGTGAATGAATATCGTCAACAGCAGTAAGGCAAAACACTACAAAAATGACAAAGCCACCACCACCGTCAAGCAGAAGGACCTTCTCTTGGTTCTGGGGAGAATGCGCACACATAGTAAGTAAGCCCTTAAAGGTTCAGTTTCTACAACAGCCTACTCACCAAAGATTAGAGCTGGAATTCTTAGTATGCATGTCTGCATGAATAAGAAAAATTATAAAGGAATAGACATTCAAATTAAGAAGGTAAATCATGAGCATTTATATATCATTAACTGAAAGGGTAAATGAGAAAATAGACTTTTACTTGTGTGATGCTAAGTAAAATTTAACTGTATTAAGTAACAGAATATTTACTTTGTGAGGCTGAAAATATTAAAAAATTCTAGAGTGATCAAGATTGGAAATAGACTGTGTAAATCAAATTCAGTTTAGGGAAAAATGCAAAAACAGGAAAAGAACAATATTGATCAACTAAATTTAAATAGAGGAGAAAATATAATAGAAAGTAGGAAATAGAAGTGAATTCACCCACACTAGTAAGTGTAATCAATGTAAATCAATAAACCTCTAATTAAAAAATAAAAGTTGTCAGTCTAGAATAAGACAAAAAAGGGAAGAAAGCACTGAGATAAGTTATTAAGAACAGGTGTTTCTGTATGTGAATAATGAAAAGTAAATTGTGAGATAGAGATAACCTCAACATACTCTAACCAAGATATATACTGAATTAGCATATAAATATATAGTACAGAGTACATATAAAATAAGATGTTATATTTAAAAGAATAAGCATTTAAAATGTAGCTTTATAATATTTTTACTAAGCATTAACAGAGACAAGTAAAGAAATGTATTCACCAGAAAATGGAAGACAATAATTTACCCCTATTGATAATTAACAAATGTAGTGAAACAAAAACTAATAAACATATTAAAGATTTAAAAACATTATTAGCAAACTTTATTTAAGAATAAAATAAACACTAAAATTATAGGATAATGACTATTATAAAATTGTATGTGTGTCTGCATACATGTATTATGTGTGTATAATATTTACGAAGAATGAATTAACACAAAATTTACATTAGGTCATGAAAGAGGATTTAATGGTAGGGTTTGACCACATGAGAGAATATTAAGATTACTGAGCGGGAAAAAGGTGAAAACATTCCCCCTAAAAACTGGAACAACTTCTATTCAATCTAGAAGCAGAAGTTATAGCTAGAGCAATCAGGCAAGAGAAAATAATAAAGGGCATCCTAACTGGCAAAGAGTAGATCAAACTTTCCCTCTTTCCTGAAGAGATGATCTGTATCTAAACCCCTAAAAAACTCCACCAAAGACTAGAAATAAAAAATAAATTCAGCAAAGTCTCAGGTTATAAAATCAATGTATACAAATCAGTAGCATTTCTATTTACTAACAGTTGTCAAGCTGAGGGTCAAATCAAGAATTAAAAAGGAATCATTATTACTGATACGAAAGAAAAACAAAACATCGTCCATGAATACTATAAAAATCTCTGTGCATACAAACCAGAGAATCTGAAAGGGATAAATTCCGGAAACACACAACTTCCTAAGCTTGAATCTAGAAGAAATAGAAATCCTCAACAGACCAATAATTAGCAGAAAGATTGAGGCAATATTAAAAACATCTCCCAGAAGCAGCAACAAAAAAAACATGCCAGACAAGACAGATTCATAGGTGAATTCTACCAGACCTACAAAGAAGAACTGGCACCCATCCTACAGAAATTATTCCGTAATACTGAGGAAGAACGAAAAAACCCTCCCTAACTCATTTTAAATCCAGTACCACCTTGATGCCAAAGCCAGGAAAACACACAATAAAAAAGAAAACAGACCAACATCCTTTCTGGGCATACTCCTCCAAGATGCCAGCAATCAAATTCGGCAGCACATCAAAATGATACTTAAGCATAATTAAGTGCAGTGAGAGGGTTCCACATACACAAATCAATACATATGATTTATCACATAGACAAATACGTATTTCCTTACAATTTTAAGTCTAGAATTCTCAGGTTGAGGTGTTTTGCAAGTGTTAGTTTCTATAGAGGCTTTTCTCCTTGGTTTATAGGTAGCCATTGTCTTCTGGAGCCTTTATTTCATCTTTGTTCTGTCTGTACCTGTGTCCTAACCTCCTATTCTTAGGAAGACACAAGTCATATGAGATTACAGCCCAAGCCAACGACCTCATTTAAAGATAATTAACTCATTTTTGGAATGTTATTGTGGTAAGTTCACTTAGCTTTTTAAATGCAGATACAGTACTATATGTGGACACCATGTTAGCAGCAGATTTCCAGGACGTATTTGTCTTACATAACTGAAACTTTATATATGTCGATGAGTAACTCTTTATTTCTCCTTCCCCTCAGGCCCTGGCAACCACAGATCTATTTGCTTTAACAAATAACAGATTTATTTGCTTTAACAGATGTTTCTATATACATATCTTATCTAAGAACAATCATACAGTATTTGTCTTTTTTGTGACTGGCTTATTTCATTTAGCACAATGTCCTCATTCATCCATGTTGTAGCATATTCCAGAATGTCCTTCTTTTATAAAGGTGAACAGTATTCCATTCTATGTGTATAGTTTTTTTGTTTTTTTTTTTTTTTTGCAGGGGAGGGAAGTGTGAAACAAGGTTTATTGAAAAAGAGAAAGACAGATACGCAGAGTTAAGACCAAGATATAGAATGCAGAGCAGGATGCATTTGCTGTGGACAGCTAACAGGCACCATTGTCACAACAAGGAAAAAGGCCTGTATGTGTCTAGTTTTTATACATTTATCCTTTGATGGACATTTAGGTCATTTTTACATTTTGCCTACTCATGCTGCAATGAACATGAGTGTTTCGTGTTCATTGGCCAGGAACTTGACTCCTTCTTTTTTTTAATTTTTCATCATGGCTACACCATTTTGCATTCCTACATTAATACTAGGATTTTAATTTCTCCATAACTTTGCCAGTGTTTTCTTTAATTATTATTTTTGTCTTACCTACAGCCTTGGTAATAGAGATTGGGTAATTCCTTGTTAGTGATGATTAGTGACACTGAGCATCATTTCATGTATGTGTACATACTGACCATTTGCATGTATTCTCTGGAGAGATGTCTATCCAAGTCCTCAGACCATTTTTAATAGTACTGTTTTTTTAATATTGAGTTGTAACACTTTCTTAATATGTTTTAGAAATTAACCCCTTATTAGACAGATGGTTTTCAAATATTTTCTCCATTCTGTAAGCTGCATTTCTACTGCATTGATAGTTTCTTCTGTTGTTCAGAAGATTTTTAGTTTGATGTAGTCCCATTATCTATTTTTGCTTTGGTGGCCAGTAGTTTTGATGTCATATTTGTGAAATCATTGCCAAGACCAATGTCATAAAACATTTCCTATATGGTCTTTCATAAGAGTTTTACATTTTCAGGTCTTATATGTACCTCTTCATTTCATCTTGTGTTGTTTCCTGTGTATTGCATAAGGGTTCCAATCATTATTTTACATGTAGATATACAATTGTCTCAATACCACCTTTTGAATTTTACACAGAGGGTAACCTTGACAATCATGCTGAAGATTAGTTGATCATACATGTATAAATTTACTTCCATGCTCTCTAGACTGTTCCATTGTCTTATATGTCTATATAGACATATAAGAAAGTAAGATACTGCCTTTGTGCCAGTATCTTACTTTCTGAAGTACTGTAGAGTTGTGATGAATATTCAAATTAGGAAATGTGATGCTTTCAACTTTGTTCACTTTTGGGGGGTTGTTTCAGCTATTCAGGGCTCCTTGATTTTTTATGGGGATTCTAGCATTTTTTTCTCCTATTTTTGTAAACAATGTCAATGGGATTTTGACAGAATTGCATTGAATACATAGATACTCTGAGTTTTCAAACACAGTCTTCTGAGTTACTGAAGGCTAGCATTTATATATATAAATTTAGGGTGAATCCAAGTCAGTAAATAACAGTCCTTGAGAATTATAAATTTAAACTATCATTTTCTTATACAGAATGTCCATATTTACTGTTCAGT
Organism: Galago senegalensis; assembly: GCA_963575145.1. NCBI lineage: Eukaryota > Metazoa > Chordata > Mammalia > Primates > Galagidae > Galago > Galago senegalensis. Next base: position 25,769 of record CAUYTI010081648.1, on the reverse strand, counting down.
TGGGAACAAATCTGTTTTTTACTTAATATTAAATGACAATATTGATACAGGTGGTCCCCAGGTTATAAATGAAATAGGTTCTTCAGATTTGTTCTTAACTTAAATGTGTATGTAAATTGGAACAGGTACATTTACCTATTACCTGTAGAAGTCTTTGTTTGTAACTGTGAGTCATTCACCAACTGGAGGTTTGCAACTTGGGAACGACCTGTACTTAATATGAAAGGATGAAAACATTTGAAACAAACAAAAATCTATAAACCAACATTACTGAGCAACAAATATACAAACATAATTCAACTTTGATTTAATAGATTATAAGTTAAATATGAAATTCCCACATAATGATAGAAAGAATGAAGAAAATGTCCATGTATTGATGAGTGGACATCTATAAGATTATTTCTGATAAAAACAAAAGCTGCAGATATTCTGTTACCGTTCCATAAGTAATGAGGAAATATATTGTATGTATTTGCATAGGTGGTAATTCCTAGTAGAAAAACAAATTATTCTAAAGAATACCTAATTATAGAGTGGCGCCTGTGGCTCAAAGGAGTAGGGCACCAGTGGAGGTGGTGGGTTCAAACCTAGCCCTGATCAAAAATTGCAAAAAAAAAAAACCCACCAAAAACCAATAATAGTTTTATTTTTGGTATAATAGTTACTGTAATTTTGAGACAACTTTATGTATATAATAGGAAAACCAAAATAGTAGTTATATTAATAAAATTTTAACATATGAGAAAAGAAATAGTAATATAAATTATAAAAGTATAGGAAAAACTAGTGTAAAATTTGATTTTGAGCTAGGAGTTTAAGTGTGTAATTTAGTATCTGGTTCTGTACTCAGAGAAGTTCTAAAAGCAATAGCATGCTGGTAATAGAAATCATACTTAATCTACTAATGTTTATCTCTAAACGTCATTTTGGACTACAATGAATCAGTCTTCCTTTGAGAAATGGCTGATTCTAGGTGCAGAACAGGGAAAATACAAAGTGAATTGGATATATATTAGAAATTATTAGAGGTATTTTGAATTTTTCTAGATAAGCACACAATTGAAAGAATGTCAAAAAGACACAGAAGCCAACTTGGAGAAAATAACATTCTCCATATTTGTCATCATTTGAACATTAAAAGGATAATGATTATAATGCAACACATTGAATAGATAAATATTCATGGGTTTGTAAAGATACTAAGAAGGCAGCATAAACAAACTAAATTGCAAACAGTGAAAAAGACTCTTACTCTTTAACAATTGGTGACAGAATAGCAAATTAAAAGGTACTGTCTTTTTAGGTAAAATTGTCATTCACCTTTAGCAGTGGAGTAAGGTAGTAAGCCTAGAATATATATTTGTAAACCTGCAATAAAAATAATTAATTGAAAATATCATCAGTGGATGATAAAGTCATAAAGTAAAATGCTGATGGGAAATGTCATATTTACATAATGGTAAAACATCATGTCATAAATTATATTTTCAAAGGTAAATATGTACATCTATGTATCTACATATCTTGTAATAGGGATATCTGGTTGCTACTTCCTTAAGTAATTAGTGAATACCACCAATAGTAAGACAACTAGGATTTATATCCCATGTCATATGCCACAACATGGAATACAAATTATATAGTGTATAGTAAAAAAAAAATTAACTGAAGTCTAACAAATACCTTAGATTTAATTTCCAGTTATGGGACACTCATGGAATAGAGAAACTAGTTAAATTATACCATAAAGAAACAATCATAGAAGGGACAGGAAAGCCCAAGCTCTCCTACATATACCTAAAACATTTCTCACCAACAGTATAAGCTGCTGTGAGGCCCAGATATGAGTGGACAGCACTCTGTACAACATCTTGCCTATGACGTTTGCCTGCAAGGGGCACCAACCTCTCTGGTCAAAGGCCTAGCATTCTATAGTTAAAGTTAGGTTGCACCCTGCCTGTGGGGTAATCTTGGACCAACACAGTGGCAGCTTCTGCCCAAGCTCTCTTACACACACTTGGGACAACTCCTACCACCTTGCTACAGGCTCCTATAAGACTGAGAGGTAAGTAGACCACACTCCCAACAGTATTTTGTCCATACTTTTTGTCTGAAAGGAGCCCTGCCCTCTTTGATAACTAGCCCATAGCCAACACCATTTTGAGAGTTTAATGCTGGGCTATATCCCACCCTTGGGCTAAATTCAAGAAGAACTGGTTGCAGCTGCCACTGAACAAGGAAGAGATATGGAAGACCAAGATCTCCTAAACATAGTTAGGACAAGGCCTGTCAGGTTATGGGCAGCTGTGAGACTATAGACTACCCTTTGAAATCCACTGGAACTACCAACAATAACAAGAAAAATCACCAGTCTTCTAGTAGGTGGCTTTACTACCACTACTGCCACCTTGCACAAAGAAACAAAACACAGCAAATGAATATAAATTTTGGAGTTGAAAATAAAAAATAAAAACATTTGAAGGCTTCAGTGATAAACTAAGGCAAGGAGAAGAATCTCAGACATGAAAGCAGGTCTTTTGACACAATCAAATCAGAAAAAAGTAGAGAAGAAGAGGATTAGTAAAGCCTTTGAGACAACTAGGACTACATAAAGTAACCTAATTTATGAATTATCAGTTTTCCCAAGGGAGAAGAAAGATCAAAAAGTTTAGAACCTCTTTAGGAAAATAATTAATGAAAACTTCCCAAGACTAGCAAGAGAGATAGGCATTCAGATACAGGAGGCCCAATAATCCCCTGGCAAATACATTGCAAAAAGCACTTCACCACAGCATATTGTAAACAGAATAACTAAAGTCAATAAAAAGAATTTTAAATTAGCGAGAGAAAAACATCTGGTTACATATAAAGGAACCCCAATAGCTTACCAGTGGACTTCTCAGCAAAAACCTTAACAGATTAGAAGAGAATAGGATGGTACTTTCAAACTACTTTAAAAACAAAATTGACAGCCATGAATTCTGTATTCTTCCCAAATAAGCTTCATAAATGAAGAAGTAATATCTTTTCCAGACAAGCAAACACTGAGAGAATTCATCACCACTGGATTGGCCCTAAAGGAAATGCTAAAGGTGTCCTAAACATGGAGATTTAAAGGAAATTCACCATCATAGAAACACATGAACACATATACTTCAAAGGTCTAGTAAAACACACAAAAAAGGAAGAGAAAATAAATAGCAATATGACATATAAGTTCAGCAAACCACAAAGACAAAAAGACATAAAAGGGGTAGGTGCAGTGGCTCAGCCTATAATCTTAGAACTCTGGTAGGCTGAAGTGAGTGAATCACTTCATCTCAAGAGTTCAAGACCAGCCTGAGCAGGAGTCACTGTCTCTGCTAAACATACAAAAACTAGCCAGATATTGTGGCAGGCATCTTAGTCCCAGATACTAGGGCAGCTAAGGCAGGAGGATTGCTTGAGGTCTAGAGTTTGAGATTGCTGTGAACTATGGCACTACGGCATTCTACCAGGGTGACAGAGTGCGATTCTGTCTTGGAGAAAAAAAAAATAATAATAACACAGAAGAAAATAAAAATTTAAAAAATATATATTTATTGTAAGAAAAAACAAAGCCTCTCATATCAATATTAAGCTGAAATATAAATAGATTAAATTCTTCACTGAAAAGATATAGACTGGCAGAATGGATTTAAAAAAATCCAACTATATGTTGTTTTCAAGAAACTTACCTTACCCATAAAGAGATATTCCACACAAATGAAAACCCAAAATTGAGTAGGAGTAATTATAGTTATATCAATTAAAACTGACTTTAAATCAAAGACAGTAAAAAATGACAACAAAGTTTATTATACACATATAATGGTAAAGGGATGAATTCAGCAAGAGGATACAACAATCCTAAATATATATTCATCCACCACAAGAGCACCAATATCACAAAACCTAAAGAAAGAAACAGACAGCAACACAATAATAGTGGGGGATTTCAACACCTCATTCACAGCACTAGGGATATTATTGAGACAGAAAATCAACAAAGAAACATTGGACTTAAATTGTACTTCAGACCAAATGTACTTAATAGAAATTTACAGAACATTCTACCCAACAGCTACAGAATATACATTCTTTCATTAGCACAAGGAACATTCTCTATAATCACAAATAAAGCCTTAACAAATTTAAAAAATCAAAATCATATCAAGTATCTTCTCAGGCCACAATAGATTAAAGGCAGAAATCAATCAATACGAAGAGAAAATTCACAAACTGTGCAATAGATGAATATTAAACAACATGCTCCTGAATTACTACTGGGTCATTAAGGAAATAAATACAGAAATTTATGATTTTTGAAACAAATGAAAATAAAAAACAGTCTGAAAACTTTTGGGATAAAGTGACGGCAGTCATAAAGGGAATTTTATGGCTTTAAATGTCTACATCAAAAAAGCAGAGAGATCAAAAATTAACAACTTAATATTGTATCCTTTTATACAGCTGCAAGTATGAGATTCAATTCTACTGATGCTTTCCAATAACCAACCATTGCATTGTAAATTTGAGTTGGGCTTGGTCACCTATAATGGTCGTCCTTGCTACATATACTTCAGCCTGACATACAGGTAGGAAATGGAAGATTTCTAATGAACACTGTTTTAATGACAAGCTTTCATAATTGGTTTCTATTTGTTGATCAGCATAGCTCAGAGGTGACACTAATTTATAGATAGTCTACTTCTGACTGAGAGCAGCTTTTCTGTTTAATCATTTTGTATAGTAGCTTGCCAAGAGTTAGACATATGAAGACACTTCATAAATGCTTTTGATGATGAAAGATTCTAAATTTTGTTTTAGGCAATGCCAAGAGAGTGTGCACCATTTTTTATAATAAGCGTCACATTCAGTATTGGAAATAAACTTTAAGCGAAGGATTTTTCTCATTTTATAGTAATTTTAAAATGCTCATGTCTAAGATTTGAGAAAGAAACTTCCACTAATAAAGGTATATATTTGTCATAATTTTCAAGCCATGAAGATATACATGATGATTCCAGCCCCAAAAATAACTTGATATGATTTATTTCACATTTCAAAAAATGTTGAAATAAAAACAATGAAATAATTACTGTAAATTATATAAATTAGTTGTTTAATATCTGATAGCGATTAGTAAAATTATTTGCCATTTACCTTTCAGGTATCTTCTAATTCAGACTTAGTAGAAATCATATATCTTTGGTAGGAAATAAATATCAATAAATCTTTCTGATATTATAGTAATATCAGCTTGAGTTAATTCCCTGCCGAGATGGAGAAATATGATTCAGACAATAGAAAACATATGTTTTGGAGAGACAGTTTTCCATCAAACTATCAACAATTAAAATGATTAAAATGTTTCCATAAACATTATTTTCCTTGTCAGTAATAAATGAAACACACCATTGTTCTATTCTCTAAACAGATGTTCAAAAAAACTTACTTATATATTATAATTAAAAAATATATAATTACCTTTTTGTCACATATTAAAGGAAACTCATATTAAGAGTTAAGCTTATGTATGAGATTTTCTTTTAATGGACAAGAAAAGCAACTACACAGTAATGTTCAGAAAGCGTCTTATTTGCTTATTGTGACTGAATGGCATAAAACGTCAATAATTTTTATCCTGCTGGAATAAAAAAAAAGGAAACTTTAGAATAATTTTCTTCTGTTATTTGTACCTTAAAAATTAAAGTTTAAATAGCTAATCAGGTCCTCCCTGGTTACTCTCCATAAAAATTGTGCCCATACGAACTCTTCTTAAAGTAAAAAAATGTCAAAGTTGCATGTAATCCCTCAAATTTTACATCTTAATCAATAGCTTTAGCCTGTCATTCCCTTTAAACCTCTGTTGCCGAATGAATTACAGATAGTTTAAATATTGCATTTACATTTATTATTTTCTGGCATAGCATACAAAGCCACTGAAGAATAAAACAGTAGTATTTAAAATTATGAATTTACAATGGAAATTTGAACTGTTGAAAAGAGCTTCTCAAAAGGCATAAGGGGTAGAAGAGGTAGGGTTCATTTATTTTTAGATCATATTTTCTCTGATTTAGAAGGTATCATAGAGAATTTTTAAAATTACACTCTCTCCTACTGCCATAGTCCATTTCTTGGTCATAGGAATAGGATAAGGAATATGTTTTCATACAGTAAGGCAAAAAATCTCAGGCAGCAGGAATTAGAAATCTGGATATGTTAAAAAAAAAGTCTTTGGCAATTATTCTCTGCAGTCTGCAGTCATTTCTTTTTATTCTCAGTCTCTGACAGAATCAATAATTTCTCCATGATTGTAAGACTTGATTGAGAACTGAACTTACGTATTTAAAAATCATACATTTTGCATTTGTATGAATTTGTTCAGTAAAATGCATGTTTAGGTTCAACACAAATGTATCAGAACTTATTCATCACACCAATGAAACTACACTAAAACCAATGGAGGAAGAAAATAGAGTCAATGCTAAAGCATGACATTTGCATTGTAAGAAAATGGCTTCAATCAAAGGAATAAGCACAATAAACTAAACATAAAACACTTCAAAGATTAATATTGAGATTAATGCTGAGATTATGAAAAATGAAGTAGCTTATAATACTGGGCAACCAAAGAAAATGCCCCATTTTTCTAGTGGTTTATTTTTCCAATTACTTGATCTCTATTATGACTCATCAGTTATAAGGTAGCAGGTTGTGGATTAGTATGTTAATATTTCCCATTTATTCAAGAACACTATGAGTTACATGTAGTTTCCAACATTACTTTGAAATCAAATGTTGGTTAGAAAATCTAGAAAATCATATGCTATGTATCTTGCTGTAGCTAAAATGTTTGAAGGCCAGAATTCTAGAAACTTAGAAGGCTTAAGTCTGTAATTCTCTAAATAAATAGTAGTGTACAACGGAAAAAACACAGATATAACCATATCTATCTGTATGACATTGATCAAACTATTTTATTTACCATTATTTTCAATCCCAAAATGGCAATAACGACAGAGAAACATTAGTTACTTTGGGAACTAATGATAAAACCTATTACAATTCTCTATAATTTTTTCAGTAAAAATTAACATTTTATAAACAATAGATATTTTTATCATTGCTAAATTTTTAGTAAATCATGAAAAATTCCATAGGCCTGATCATTCATCTGAAGAATAATTTTCAATGTGAGTTAATACAAATGGATTGGATATTTACTATGTATGCAGCAATTATTATATTGTGTGGGGTGGTTTAGATAATGAGTAAATGTTATTCTATCCTTAAGTAAGAATACAGTAAACTTTATGATTACCTTCCTAGAATTTATTCCAGTTGACAATGATAAAAAGTTTTATTCTTCCAGATGGAAATGTTAAGATATCGATCATTAAAATGCCCCTATTTTATGACAATACTCAATCCAGAACACCTACCAAATTCACCAAGTCCATTCACAAGTCCCTATTCTATAATACTCTCCTCATGATTCCCTTTTACTGAGATATATCACTCTTCTCTATATTGAACATTCTTTCTTACTGCAGTTACAGATACACATAAATTTGATTGCATACGTCTTCTTGGTCGTCTTTGGTTTGTGGGTATCAGTATATCTTTACTCATTTGTGGTGTAGCTGTAGAGATGGGCAGAGTTTTCCCATGTGCAATTAAGAATTGAAATTTTGTCTAGTGCAGCTGAAACCCTGATAAATTCAAGGTTGAATGAGAGATTCACACCCCAGTTCTCCACCTATCAGTGCATAACATTCCCCTAGTTGCAGGGGCTTGTTCAGAAATGTAGGTATGACTTAGACTGATCTAATCAAAATGAAGAACACACTGATGTGATCGTCATGAAAACTTGAGTCATTTCATCTTCTGGGTATTGAGGTTTGTGTTCATGACACTAAAATTGCAGCAGCCATTTTCCAATTATGTGAGAAGCCAGCTTAAATAAAAATAAAAACTAAAACAATAATCAAACAAAATAAAAGAAAACAAAAACTTACCACAGAAGAAATAACCAAGAAAACATAGTGAGATTAAGCAAAAACTTTGATCAAACTACCTTAATATTTTCTCTACCATTGGAAATTGAAGATACATAAGGCAATTAATTCTCTGTTTTTAAACTAGTTTCGACTACTTTTTATTGTAACTGGTACATTTACTTTATAATGTCTGGAGTATTCATAAGTGCTACAGGGGTAGAGTCTACTGGATTGAGCTATTGATTTGGAGGGATGGGGAGGAGTGGATACTGTATGATGAGTATGACTTGGTTTTGATCCTGAATAATTATGAAATTGCGCTCTCTTTTTGTCCTCTTTATTTCTATGTTCTATAGAAGGGTGATGTCTTCACGCCCTTCTAAAGGACGAAAAGTGGATACCAAAGTTAAGAAACCACCACATACTAATGGCATATCTTTAGTTCCTAAGGTTGAGATATTCTATGAACATTTTTTAAAAATAAGATTACTTAGGCCTATTCCAGGATAATCTGTTTTAGTATTTTCAGGATGATTACTATGTATCAATATTTATTTAAAAGAATAGAATAGAAAAAAAAAAAAGACCAGCAAAGAATATAAAGAAAAAAATGTGTTAGAGATTAAGATCTGTCAGAATAATGAAAAGATGGGACAATTTATAATGTATAAAATTTATAATATTATAAGATATAACATTTATTTAGTCATTATTTTCAAGGGCTGGGCTAAAGACTTACAGAATATTTAACTTATTTAATAAACACCAACTTTGATGTAATTAAAAACATCTTTATTTTCAGATAATCATAAAAGTACCTGACTTTAACATACCCTAATTTGTCATATGAAAAATAATTACATGTATTCATGACTTGCATTAGCATATTATGCATAATAATACCCAAATAAATGTCTTTACAATGAGTCATTTCTTCAGATTCAGTACTTAATTAAGGCTGGAGAAATAAAAGGATGGAAAATGTGCATCAGAGTCAAGTTTCTTACATACAATGTTTATGACCAAATTTTACCGTGATAGAGAAGTTTCTTGAATTTCACTGTGTGTCTGAAAAAGAAAGCAGATATAAACGGGAAACATGCTGTGAATTCCCTTAAACATTTCTCTGCTCCTCTTCAATTTTAGCCTGACAGCTTTGAGCTTTGGAAGAAACCCTCTTCTGATAATTTGTTCTTCCAGATGTAGCCCCCTGACAGGGCTGCATGAGCTGTGATGGCAGCTCCTGTCCCAGATGTAGGAAGATGGTCCTCATTCTTCAATAGCAAAGGAGAGCGGGAAGAAGCTTGATGCATGTGGCCATAACAGCTGCCAGCTGTTGCCTTTTCTTGCCTCCTGGTATTTAGTATAACTGGGCTGGAAGCCCAGTCCTCATGTTGGCCCAGTAGCATTTTGTGATGCCAATACTTTTTGCATGAATCCTGCATGGAGCATGCACCAGACACAATAGGGATGGGTTTGAATGCTCTCTGGGGCACTCCACCTGCTCTATTTGGAGATTTTTTTTTTGTATGCACACTGTAAATAGGCATGACACTTCAAACAAGGCTTCAGTTTGCTCTGATTGAAATCTGCTATGTTTTGTGATATCACAGTCCATTGGCCATGTCAAGTGTTTCTGGAAGTCTCGGATTTTCAAAGATAATGATATCATTTTTGTTCCTGTTTTATCTTATAATACCTCATTTCATTTCATTGGGCACAACATACACTTATTACTTTGTACCTTGTACCCAGTGAGTATATTTTAAATTTATTTTTTAATTCTCAAAGACTAGCCATGAATGGTCTACTATACGTGGCTCATGGGAGATACTCAATAATTGTTAGTTATCATTATTATTATTGTTATTGTTATTGTTATGAAAGAGTGTGAGTGGCAGAGGAGTGTAGAACATACTAAAGGAAGGCAAGTAACATTTTCAGAGTCTGTTTATCTAGAGATGGTCACATTTGTTTGATTGCCTCAATCATTATGTCTGTCTGTATGTAGTCTGTAATCTAACTCTCAGATCCCTAGAATATAAAAGCTTCTGTAGCTTCAATACTTGTGTCCTGCAATCTGTGGTGCAGCTTTAGTTGTGCTGTCTGAATTTCCACTCATAATGGTATTAATATAAAAGATGTTGCATTTTTGGACATACTTTCACTTCCGGTGAATGTAGGAACACATTGCTCGCTTCTTGTCAGCTAACCAAGTTCCATACCTTTTCTTTTGAAGGTAAATGCCTGGATCCAAGAACATTCATTGATCTTGAGGAAGGCCAGTCCTCAGAGTGAGATACTGTGTATGAGTTTTATTGACAATTTATTAGTCAGAATTCAACATAGGACCCTATGTGATTCTAAAAGATTCATGAATATGTAACCTAGTTGTACATACAGACAAGAAGAAGAAACAATCAAATATGGTTAGCATTAGCAGTCTTTGCCAAAAGTCTGTTTATGAGGTTGACTCTTTATAGAGGTTCTCCTTTTATTCTAACTCTGAAATATGCAGGGATTGGTGATTAATCCAGTAACCGAATTGCAGAGACACTTTTATGAGTAGATCTCTTTCCACTTGTCAGTTATTAGGGTGATAAACAGCAAAGAGATTGCTTGGCAGTTGCAAAGGAAGAGGAAGGAATATGCATACCTCTGTGCACATTCATAACTGTGTGTATTTCTATTTAATAAGTTTTCAAGTTTGAAAGGAACCATTTTCTTTCTTATTTTTAAATGATTTCCAGAAATAGGAGTATCCAAGATCTGTGTAATAAAGAGAAAGGCACTGGAATTGAGATAAAAAATGTGGAATAGTATTGATGTAACAACATACTTATTCCACTTTGGCTGAGTAATTTAATGTCTCTGACCTTTAGTTCCAACTCTGAAAAATGGGAATTGTAGTGTCTAATATGATGAGTGTGCCAATTTTCTAATCCATTCACAGCTGATAAAATTTTTTATCTCTGCCAACGCAGATTCTGCCCTTTTTCCCCTCTCACCTTATCCTAAAAGAAATGTCACCAGTGATCAGTACATATCTTACAGTTTTGAATCAAAAGACTAGGATAGAGCAATGGGCTTAAGAGAAAGGATAAACAGGGAAGCAAATCAATCTTCACTATAAAAATCTGGGGGGGGGAAGGGTTGTCACATGAGAATTAAAGGTAAAATTTATTTCCAAGTTCTAATGACCATATATGAATGACTGTTACTATTACTACAATTAGTTCAGCTAAACACAGCCTTAGATTAAGATATAAAGTGAAATAGAACTTCCTGGCTCGGCGCCTATAGCTCAACAGGCTAAGGCGCCAGCCACGTACACCTAAGGCGGCGGGTTCGAATCCCCAGCCCGGACCTGCCAAACAACAATGACAGCTGCAACCAAAAAATAGCCAGGCGTTGTGGCGGGCACCTGTGGTCCCAGCTACTTGGGAGGCGGAGACAAGAGACTCACTTGAGCCCAGGAGTTGGAGGTTGCTGTGAGCTGTAATGCCATGGCACTCTACCCAGGGGGACAGCTTGAGGCTCTGTCTAAAAAAAAAAAAAAAGAAATAGAACTTCCTTTAGCTACCCTAGTAGCAATGAAGTCCATGCTTCAGGAAATACTGGTTTGTAGGTCACAATGAGTATATTTTAAGCAAGTGTCAATTTAATCTATTGAGGAAAAATACACACCTATACAAATGCAGGCATGCCTACATCCACCTAAACATCTTAACTTAGATTTCTCATTGTAAATGTGCTTACTTTATATACTGGTTATATTTTTTCAAATAAGCCACTAGAAAGAAATAATATATATGAATTTTATAAGTGTCATGATTTCAAAGTCTTAAGTTCCTTAGCCAAGGCCCAGCCCAGCTGCATGCAGTATCTTCTCATTCTCCACAAGGTTTAATACTATCATTAATAAATTTTTGATTGTTGAAATACAATTCTAAATGGTATCTTAATTAATGCATTGGTCAGCAGCTCTTTTCTATATATCTAAATTTCTCATCTAAGCCAAAATGTGACCTTGGCCATAATGGATTACATTCTAAGTCATTTTAAAAGCACTCACAGATACCCAGAGATTACCTACTAAAGGTAGTACTAAAGAAATATATTTCATCACTAAAATCTCTGAATAAAATTTTTGATCTTAAAAATATACATTAAATCACACAATTTGTATAAATTATCGAATATACAAAACTTAGTATATTGATCTTAACAAAAGAGATTCATGTGGAAGGATTGATTGAGCTCCAGAGTTTAAGACTATAGCGAATGGTGATCATTTCTGTGAATAGCATTCTGCATACAGGCTGGGCAACATAGCAAGACCCCATCTCAGAAAAGAAAATAATTTAATCCATTCTTATTAACTCTGCAGTCCATTGTTATTACCATGTCACACAACAGATTACACAATTACTATTTAACTGAAATTTTATATCCTTTGACCAACATCTCCCCAGCCTCCTCTCCCCCAGTTCTCGTGTTCATTGCAGCACTCTTCAAAGTAATTAAGACCTGGACTCAATCTAAGTGTCTAGATTGGATGAATGTATGAAAATCTAAGTGTCTAATGGATGAATGTATGAAAAAATATGTGACACATATACATAATGGAATACCATTCGGCCTTTAAAACGAAGGGAATTCTGTCATTTTTGACATCATGGATGAACTTGGGACAATATGGTAAGTGAAAAAAGCCAGGTACAGAAAGCCAAATACTTCAGGTTCTCATTTACATGTGGAAACAAAAAAGTCTAACTCATTAACGTGGAGTGCAGAATGGTATGCCAGGGACTGAGTATGTGAGGGAAGGCATGGAGATGTTGATCCCATGTACATTTTAAATATACTCTCAACTCCTTCAAATTTGTCATCCCCTCAAATTTTAAGAGAATCACTTTGAAAACATTTCAACCCTAAAAATATCACTTTTATTTTTTATGCATCACTACAAGCAGATGGTATAGAAAAAAATCTGAGTCCACACCAAGGTTATTCACCAGTTCCAGTATCAGCCCTGCAGAACTGTGCTTCAGCCTTTTCATGTGCCAGTGAGTAGGTTTCATTTCAATCCCAGTAGTAGCTGTTAAAACTCTAGGCCCTCCATAATCCTTCATTCTCTTCCATTTTCTTTACTCTCTAATGATGGTCTAGAACTACAAAGTTGGAGATTTTTCTATAAAATCAAGAGTGGACACACTTCACTTTTTTTTTTTTTTTTTTTTTTTTTGAGGCACAGTTGTACTTTCTTGCCCTTGGTAGAGTGCCATGGTGTCATAGCTCACAGCAACTTCTAATTCTTGGGTTCAAGCTATTCTCTTGCCTCAGAATTCTGAGTAGCTGGATTACAGGCACCTGCCACAATAACCAGCTACATTTGGAGACAGGGTCTCACTCTGGCTGAAGCTGGTCTCAAACCCATGCGCTCAGACAATCCACCCTCCTCAGCTCCCAGTGAGCCCACACCAGCCCATACCTCACACATTTTATTTATTCGTACTTTTGAATTAAAATTAGTCACCCTCATTTTTTGTCCTTTTTTTGAAGAAGGAAGCATTCGATCCTTATCTCGGCCTTTGCTCTGGACTGCATGCTTCTGCCTCCTCTGAGATCTTGCTTCACGAAATATCTTAAATATCTTCTATTTCCCTGACTCTTTTTACTTAGCCTAGAAACTTATTCACCAGTTATTAGGGTGAATAAAAACTATATATATTCAATGTTAAAAAACAAGGCACAACAACAAAAAAGAAACCAGCAAAAGTTAAGCAAACAAAACAAAAGTCTTTGCACTCTTTACTCAGAAATTTTCCTGGAATGGCTTATGTTCATTGACTCATTTTTACAGATTTCATGTAGCAAATAGGTTTATCTTTGCCTAAATAAATGCCATGTCTTGTATCTTCCATCACTTGATGATTACTGAAGCATTTGACCCAATGATATACTGTTTTCTTAAATTCAAAAAAGGTTGTCAGTTATCAAATTAAGGTTTTACACCATAATATTACATGTTCCCTGGAGACAGTGCAATATAAAACAAAATTACTGTGATGAAGATAATCTCAAAATCACCATAATACACAACTGTTATAATTTTAATAAATTTTTAACAATGTTTTAGGAATAAATTTTACCATCACAGTTAAAATATGCTGTTATATAAAACTTATTATAATTTATTTTATGCAACATGAGGTGGCCCTGGATTACAAAATTATTTATAAAATATAACTTAATGCCTATGTGTTTTTCAATCATTCATGTGTATCAGTATGGATTTAAATAGTCTTGTTAGGTTGAGAACAGTGGCTCACACCTGTACTCCTAACATTCCAGGAGGCCAAGGCATAAGGATCCCTTGAGGTCAGAAGTTAGAGAGCAGCTTAAGCAAAAGCTATATACCCCATCTCTACTAAAAACAGAAAAAGAAAAAAAAAAAAACAGCCAGGTGTGCAGTACCTTCCTGTAGTCCCAGATTTGGGGGATGCTGAGGGAGGAGGATCGCTTGAGCCCTGAAGTTTGAAGTTGCAGTGAGCTGTGATGATGCCACTGCACCCTAGCTGGAGTGACAGTGTGAGAATCTGTCTCAAAAACTAAATAAATAGTCTTCTTGTTGAAGGTGTTTTAATTGTTTCATTATCATAAATTATGGCATGACAAGCATTTCTGTGTGTAATTTCTGTCCCTGTTCTCTTCTTAAACAACCAAAAGGTATGAACATATTTAAGTTTCACATATTTTAATTGCTTTCTATAAAGATTCAGTGATATGTACTCTCACTCACAGAACTACCTCATTAGACTCACTAAAAAATGAATTCATTTTTTAAATCTTTGCTAATCTGGCAGACAAAATGATATCTTGTTGTTAAAGGGTGTGTTAGACTTGATTACTTATGAAATAGAAAGTTATATATTTATAAACCAATTATAATCCTTCTGCTGACATAGGCTCACATCAATTTTCTGCTTTTCCTAGGTTGTGTTTGGCTTTCTCTAATTGATTCACAAGCTATCTTTAATTATATGTGTATATATTGACATGTAAATACACATATATGTGTATATCATATGTTTTAAAATATTTACCAAGATTTATCAAATTGAAATTTTTTATTTTATTTCTGATGTTTTGGATTTTTAGAAATTTAAATCATGTTTTTATTTTTTATTGCTTCAATTACTCTACATTCAACTTTTTTGTTTTTAAATTTATTTTTATTCATTTTAATTGACAAATAAAAACCACATATATTTAGCATGTGTTTTTATGTCTATACGAAATCTTTAATTATGTGTTTATTCTATCACTTACATTTTAAGTCTATCTTGAAGAAATTTGCAAATGTGTATTACTTTTTCTTCTAGTTTAATACATATATATTTTGGTTTTGCATGTAATCCCTTAAATGTTTCATGATATAGAAAGTCAATAAATGCCTTCCAAATAACCATGCTTGGATTTTTAATTTTATTTTATAAGGTAATAAAAGTTATATATATATATATCGATGGCAATGTGATATTTTGATATACACATACATAGTGAACTAAAACTACACTCAAGCTAATTAATATAGCCAACTCGTCACATAACTGTCATGTTTTTGTGTGGCAAAACAATGACCTATTTTCTTAGCAAAATGCGAGTGTACAATAGAATCTAGTCCCATGCTATGCATTAGATCTGTAAAACGCATTGGTCCTTCATAACTAAAACTTTGTTTCTTTTGATCAACATCTCCTTACCACCCCCATCCTTCACACCGGGTAACTTCCACCCTAGACTCTGCACCTATGAAATTGACTTTTTAGATTCCAAGAACAAGTGAGATTAGGCAGCATTTTTCTTTCTGTATCTGGCTTATTTCACTTAATATGATGTCCTCTGGGTTCATCCATGTTGTCACAAATGGCAGGATTTCCCTTTAAAGGTGTATGATATTCCATTCTACATGTATATAGGCACCGTGTATGATATTCCATTGCATATGAATATACACACCAGGTGTATGATATTCCATTCTACAGGTATATACACACCAGGTGTAGCATATTCCATTGTACAGGTATATACACACCAGGTGTATGATATTCCATTGTACATGTATATATGCACCAGGTGTAGGATATTCCATTGCACATGTATATACACACCAGGTGTATGATATTCCATTGTACAGGTATATACACACCAGGTGTAGGATATTCCATTATACAGGTATATACACACAAGGTGTATGATATTCCATTGTGCAGGTATATACGCACCAGGTGTAGGATATTCCATTGCACATGTATATACATACCAGGTATATGATATTCCATTGTACAGGTATATACACACAAGGTATATGATATTCCATTGTACAGGTATATACACACAAGGTATAGGATATTCCATTGTACAGGTATATACACACCAGGTGTATGATATTCCATTGCACATGTATATACATACCAGGTATATAATATTCCATTGTACAGGTATACACACATAAGGTGTAGGATATTCCATTGTACAGGTATATACACACCAGGTGTATGATATTCCATTGCACATGCATATACACACCAGGTGTAGGATATTCCATCGTACATGTATATACACACCAGGTGTAGGGTATTCCATTGTACAGGTATCTACACACCTGGTGTATGATATTCCATTGCACATGTATATATGCACCAGGTGTATGATATTCCATTATATATGTATATACATACCAGGTATATGATATTCCATTGTACAGGTATATACACGCAAGGTGTAGGGTATTCCATTGTACAGGTATATACACACCAGGTGTATGACATTCCATTGCACATGTATATACACACCAGGTGTATGATATTCCATTGTACATGCATATACACACCAGATGTAGGATATTCCATTGTACATGTATATACACACCAGGTGTAGGATATTCCACTGCACGTATATATACACACCAGGTGTATGATATTCCATTGTTCATGTATATACACACCTGCTGTATGATATTCCATTGTACATGCATATACATAGCAGGTGTAGGATATTCCATTGTACAGGTATATACACACCAGGTGTATGATATTCCATTGTACAGGTATATACACACCAGGTATATGATATTCCATTGCACATGTATATATGCACCAGGTGTATGATATTCCATTATACATGTATATACACACTGTTGTCTTATCCATTCATTCATCAGTGGACACTTAGTTTCCATATTTTGACTGTCATAAATAATGCTGCAATCAGCAGGGCAAGCAGAGCTATCTTTTATAAATCTTGACTGTGTTTTCAATGTATTTGTACACCTAAAAGGGATTGGTGGATCATATGGTAATTATATCTTTAATTATTTGAAGAACCTCCATAAAATTTTCCATAATGGCTGTATAAATTTACATCTCTAACAAAAATGTTCACCTGTTCCCTTTTCTCCACACCTTCACCAACACAGGTTGTCTCTTCCATAATAGACATTCTACCCAGGAGGAAGGAACATCTTTCTTAATGATTGATGATGGGTTGATGTTTTAGCATTTTTTTCATATATCTATTGGCCACATGTGTGTTTTCTTTGGAGAAAGAAAATAGGTAAATATCATTTACCTATTTATTTATTTATTCATTTGCTATTGAGTTGTCTTAATTTATTATATAATTTGGATATTAACTCCTTATTATATATGTGGTTTACAAATATTTGTTCCATTCTGTAGGTTGTCATTTCACTTGTTGCTTGTTTCTGTGCTGTGCATAGCTTCTCAGGTTAATGTGGTTCTCATCGTTCATTTTTGCTTTTGTTGCCTGTGCTCTTTGTGTCATATTTATAAAGTCACTATAAACACAGAAGCCAAGGAGCTTTCTCTCTATGTATTTTCCCTGCAGTTTTATGCTTAAATCTTTCAACCATTTTTATTTGACTTTTGTGTGTGATGCAAAATGAGAACATAATTTTATTCTTTTGCATGTGCATATCCAGTTTTCCCAGCACTTTTATCGAACAGACAATATCTCCATACACACACACACACACACATGTCACTGTACACTCAATTTTATTTTTTATGTTGAAATTTCTTTTTATTTATTTTAATTGAGAAAATTGTATGTCTATATTACGTATTTTTAGTACATAGTAATTTTAAAATTATGTGTTTGTTTGGTGATTTTTAGTTCCTTCCTTTGGTTGAGGTGTCTGTTTTTATGCCAGTATTCTATTGTTTTTATTATTGTAGCACTTTGGGGTCTTTTATACTTCCATGTGAATTTTAGGATTGTTGTATTTCTCTGAAAAATTGCCATTGGAATAAGATTGCCTTGAATCCACAGAAGCTAACTTAAAGATTAAAAAGAAGTATTACTGAAAGAATGTAAGTTGAGGTGTTTCAATTATTAAGTGAAACTTTGGGCTGGGTACCTTCCGAGGAAAAAATGTGTGTTTTTCTGTACAGCCTACGTGTGTGTGTGTGTGTGTGTGTTGTGAAGAAGGATAACAAGAACTAATTAGTTGTTTGTTCATGCCACCAATGTGTACCGCAGGAAAGAGAACACAGGTGGGAGTCAGCAGTGAAGGTAATATCAGAGGAGTCCCTAGGGAAACAGCTTTCACACCATGAACAATCCTTATTTGAGAAACACTGCGTTGAAAAGTTTCTTATTTTTGGCAAACTACTTTTTATCTTTCATTATCTTTAAGCTTATACCTTAAAATCCAGCTTACACAAAAGGCCCTGATTTTAAATCAATATGCACTATTCAGTTATTCTGTTCATAATTTCAAAGTAGTAATTTATGAAGCTCAGAACAGCTTGTATGTGTTTCTATAACAGCCTAACTCATATTGTTTAATTTATAATTTACTAGGATTTAAAATTTAGTATAATTTCCAATTCAAAGCACAATTAGAATGATGAAAATGTAACGTGTTTATTTCTTGTCAAACCAAGGTGCCATCTCCTTGATGTTTACTTTCTTACACATTTTATAGAATCGTTTACTTCAACAGCTTACATGTAAAGTAAGTTATGCACAGCATACTATTTTAGGATGTCAGGTATGTCATTTTTGTCTTTGTCAGTATTTCATTTATGCAAAACTCTCCCATATTAAGAGACAGCATTCCCGTGAGTACGCTGCAGTCTACCCCATTTCACTAACCACTGTCCTCTGTTCTGACTTTCCATCAGCCTATCCTATCATTTATGAGGAGGTTAGCTGTTCTGAGAATTTTATCCATTTTGTCACTGTTATACTTCCAGTGCTTAGAAGAGGGCCTAGGACAGAGTAGCAGAAAAAGAAACCTTATTTTTTTTTTGTTTTGCATGAATGAATGCATGTGTGCATGATGGATGAATGTTTTAGACCACTGAAATCTTTAGTAAGAAGCTAAACTGTGACACATCAAAGAGCTATCCAGGTACTGCGTTACTAACAACGCAGCAGTGCTTACCATGATCAGTGTTCAATCTTTACTTCTAGAAATGATAAACCTATTGCTTAAAATGCATGAACCTCAAACTTCTTATTCATGCATCGGACAATGCACCTAAAAATCTTTAATAATATATGCACAGTAGCCAAAATACTTTTGTTATTTTTGAACAAAGAGAAAAATAATATGAAAGCACTTTCAAGGAAAATTATTTCTTGTGTTTTGTCTCAGTTGATTCTACCAAAATATTAAATTAATAGGAACAAAGATGGAAGCATTTTTATGAAGGCCCTTTAGCATCCAGGTGATAAATTTCTCCTGATCTCGTGTGTACTGTCTTCACTTATCCCATGATCAAGACAGAAATAATTATGCAAGAAGTATAAAATGTTTTTTCCAGAGATTCAATAATATCTAAGGGCTTCTTGACTAAACCTGATGTGTCTACAAGCAAAGGTGAGGGGGAAATAGAAAACAACATAATCCCTCATACTAGGAGTTAGGTAATTTGGGGAACTAATTATTCAAATTATCAATGTTGACACAAATATTGGGTTGTATGTGTAATTCATTGGAAGAAACAGTACAAGTCATTGTAAGGTTATATTACAATTGATTTAAACATATTGCTTTCAAAAGCACATTTACTTTTGAAAACAGGCTGGGCTTGGTGGGTCATGTCTATAACCCTAGCACTCTAGGAGTCTGAAGTAGGTGGATCTCTGAGCTCAGGAGTTCAAGACCAGCCTGAGCAATAGGGAGACACCATCTCTAATAAAAATAGAAAAACTAGCTATTGTGGTGGGCACCTGTAGCTCCAGCTATTTGGGAGGCTGAGGCAAGAGGATTGCTTAAGCTAAAAAGTTTGAGGTTGCTGTGAGCTGTGACACCATGGCACTCCTACCCAGGGCAACAGAGTGAGATTCTGTCTCAGATAATAATAACAATAGTAGTTTGGGAAGTATCACCTCTCTGTGTTGCTGTTTGAGATGTATGAAATGCTCACTTGTCTAGTGATAATCTCTTGATGAAACCTGCAGGATGTCTGAAATATTTGCCAAGGCCATTTGCTCATAGATAGGATAAGCCTCTGTTAAAGTGCACTTGTTCTCTGAGAAGTTAATACCCCACCATTACTATTCCTTAATAACAACAAAAGTTAAAGATTTTTCAAATGCTTTCTATGTTCAAAATACTGGGGTAGGCTCTCTATGCTATTCTAAAACAAAGCCCATCTTTGGACACAGTATTATTTATTTGGAAAGAAAAAGGAAATGAAATTGCACAATGCCTAAACGTAGAAGGAAAAGAAATCTAACGGCTCATTATGGAAGCAGACAATCTCCAAAGTTCCAAATGAAACACCGGCAGTACCGTAGAGGTCACTCTTAAAGAAAATGTCCCAGAAGTTGCATGCCCTTTCCAGCATCTCAAAATGGAGACTTTTGTTTGTTTGTTTTATTTTGCTTATTAAGATTCTATGTATTAGTTTCCAGAAATAGGTCTGCAAAATATAACTAAGGGCATGCTAAGAGTGCAGCTGGCCCTCAACAAGCCAAGGCTATGAGCCAAAACAAAGGTCTTTTTTTTTACATCTGAGCAACTGGAGAGCCCTGACATGGACCTCAGAAGTTTTGAGAATATGAACCACAGAAAAACATGAAAAAAGAGAAGATAAAACCATTGTTAATTTTGTTCACCAATAAGACATGGGGCAAGCACTGAAGAATTATATCCAGAATGCTAATATATACTTAGCATTACATTTTGTAGAGTGACCAAAAACAGTAATTTGCATTCTGTCATTTACTCTAATCACTTAAAATGCAATAAGGTTAACTTGTGTGAAGGCTTTAGCCAAAGAATCCTGAAACTTTCATGCAGCATCAAATACACAGGTGAACTTTGGTTCTTGACATCAAGCCACTTGTGAGATGAGGGAGGGGGGAAGATACTTCAATGAACCCTATATATCTGATACCTGCCAATCACAGACTTTAAGAGAATGATGAGACCAAACTTCCTAAAATGAAGGTATAGTTTTCATATTCTACATTTCTAAAGATTTTCATTATTTGGGTAAATAATCCTGCCTGAGTTTTGGCAGTGTGGTGTGAATAAAATGTATGCTTAGCAAGAAAGAACACTGTACTTTACAAATGCATATAATCCAATTCTGAATTTGCAAATTGGTAACTATTGTCATGAACATATAAAAGCTGATTTCAGAATGTTAGGTGACTTAGAATCCTAAATTAGAACAAGTCTTCCGGTTAACTCCAGATCACTCTCAGTTCTATTGTATCTTTAGGAAATCAGACATCTGAGTTTCTTTGTTTGAAAGGAAGATGGAACAGAGTCAGGAGAAGTGGGACTGGGAAAAGTTAAGGCTGTTATTGGCTAAATAATATGGAAATTTTGTTACATTCTGCAACCGTTCCTGCCTGTGTGGCAGGGGTAGGCTGGAGTGGCCAGATAGAATCAGTAACAAGAGAGCCGGCCTCACAGATAGACACAGAGGAATAAAGGGGGAAAATTGCCCAGATGACATTTTCTAGCAGTTAGACTAAAACAAGAGTCAATTTTAGAAACCCACAAAGACAATTATCTTGTGTTTATAAAGCTGTTGAACCGTGTGATTAACAATGTACTAAAATTTATTCTATCTAATAAGAACATATATTGAGCAGGATATTTGCAGGTCATACAGAGTCTCTCTGCTCAGGGCTGGGCAGGGATCCCCTATTTTCTAGGTCTGGGTGAGCTCAGAGACCAGAGCCATCATAGACTCCATCGCTGGGTACAAACAGACTCCTAAAAATGAGCCTACCTGACCAATATCTCCTCAAGGCTGCCTCTCCAGAACGAGAAACACACCCTTAACAAGAGACCTCCCCTCCTAGAGCGGAGAGCAGGCCCAGGTGGGACCACATTCTTGCACAAGGGCAGTTATAAAATTACCTTCTGCCCCCAAACCCCTGGTGCCAAATGGTTGTGACATTCCGTTTATCAACCCTTAGGCAGAAGGCCTCAATGGGCTACCCGCTCTGGTCACCTCTTCATGTGGCACAGGCTTCCTTATCATATCTATCTCTCAGGCAATAAAATCTGTCCTTTCCCTTACTTGTGAGGTTCATGGATTCATTCTTCGAATTTCTAAGACCAAGGGACTTGGCAGAGAGACAGAGAGATTGAGTGATTCCAGCTACATAGAGACTACTCCATTTATCTTATTAAAATTATCAACAAGTAATTTTTAAATTTTAATATAAGCAACATACAAAGAACCTACCATGCAAAGCAAATTAAGCAATCTCTGGCCTCTGTGATCTTACATTTTAATGGGCAATAAATTAACAAAAAGACACAGCATGAAAGCCAATCAATGCTTGCATCTGTACGGTGCCCCTGCTTGCAGCCCCTGTTGGCTAAAACCTCAATATACGATTCAGGAGAGGCTGAAGAAGCACAGCGCACATCGCTCTAGTTATTTATAACGTAAAAGCAAGTGTGAGAATCCTAATCATCACATCTAGCTAGCTCAGTTGTCAGAGAGGGAGGCCTATGTCATATACTCATATCAAGAATACATTTCCCAAATTGTGATATCCCCAGTGGAAACAAGTCAATATATTAAGCTTGAAGCGTTCTGATTTTGTTTTGCCTTGCTTTATTTTTTCTAACAAATTTTTTTTATCTCCAAGAGGCTCAGCACATCTGGTCTGTGATATAGTTCAGTTGGCCGAAACTAAGGTCATCAGACCCCCTTTTGTTTTAATAACATCTCAAATTTCAAAAGAATACTCTCATGAGACGAATATTCCCAAATAAAAACCTTAGATAATATTAGATAACCAGAGTTATCTGGTATGTTCGGGTGGAAAGAAATATTCTCATCAGGGAAAAGTGTTTTTAAGTTAATTGTCACTCTGTAAAGCATTTTTCTTCCATTGGGAAACAGTGCTGGGGTCCTATAGCGATTTCTGTGTGTTATTTTCTCCGTCGCTGTGGGCTGCCAACACTGACTCAAGCTTTGAAGATTAACAGTGCGCACTCTACTTGACCCGCACCCAATAGTCTTAAGGAGAAACTGTGATGCCAGAACACAATTTAACTGTTGTAGGGAGGAAACTTATTGCTCTTAATGAAAAGACACAGCCATTTTATTTGCTAGAAGGAAATTGCAGCAACCTGAAAGGCATAAACACAATTTGTTTAAACTACAGAAAGAGTTAACTTAATTACTTTGGAAACAGGAAATTTTGATGATTCTAATAAAATGTACTCTTTCCTGTTTTACAGTGCATAATTCAGTCTGCAATGATTTCCCTTATTACACGTATCAGCTGCGATCCTCTTATGCAGCTGACCCTCATTAATTAATAATTGTATGTCATGGGTAAGATGAGTCTCAAAGTCAGCCTCTCTGTCGGGCAGATTTAAGATCCATTAAGGTATATTTAACCCTGAGTAGGGAAGAGAAATAATTAGGATCGATGAGCTGGAAATCAAGCACCTTGGAGTGCTCAGAGCTGCAGTTGTCGGGGAAAAGTCAGCCAGGCTGCATTTGAGAAACACTGGCTTTCTTCCTTGTTGTAAGGGGAGGAAAAAAACTTCTGTCTATACCAGGGGCATCAATTTTTAATTCCAATTTATATTCAGTATTTTCACTGTCTTACATGTAGCTACATCAATCTTTTTAGGAAGATGCAGCCCGGTAGATAAAATTACATATTCAATTATGTATAACTCACTTTCTTTTTGTGTTGGCTGTACAAGGCCACTTGTTACTAAATGATATATTTTTAATTAGCTTTGTATTCTTGGCACTCAGAAGGTTGACTCGGGCTCTCTCTAGAGCCCTGTTAGCTAAATGACCCATTTTGGGTTATGTGCCTTTTCCTCTCCAAGGCAGGACGAATGATATGTATTTTATTCAAACACTGGTCTTAAAGAAGCTACGTCGGTTTTATTACCCCCCACCCCCACTACTTCCCTTTGTGATTGTTCCACCTGCTCTGCTCCTTCTTGAGGCTAATTTGCTTTCTCATTTCCACACTTACTATGCCCTTTCTTTTGGCTGGATTTCCTACCAAGCCACCTCACAAATCCCCAAATCTCTTTCAACTCTCTCTTCAAAAATCTCCTCGTATTTAAGGACACCAGGGACCAGAAACTCTCTTTGACTAGTCATTTATATTTCTAACTTTATGTACATATTACCAATATATAACCATTTCTTTGTATGTAGTACATGTTAGAAAAGTTGGACAAGCACATTTCTCTCTTAAAGACAATAAACAACTTCAAGTCAGTGTTAGGTGCCATAAGGGTTAATTGTCATACCAGTTCCTAGTATCACAGCATCCAAACAAGGAGCTAAGTGACAGGTTCAATCCCCACATGTACCAGTGTTTTCTAACCACAAATAAAGATCTGGGGGGAGACTTGGGGTACAGTCAGCATTCTTTGAGAACCCAAAATAACTTGGTATTACTGAAAAAAATACAACGGAAATAATAGTACTTGTTTATATTTACCCATGTGATTTAAGATTTAAGATAATCAAGTGGCCACTAAACTGTGACTAATGGAAACCAATGAAAACAAAAGGAATCAAGATGTGTTCAAACACTGTTTATGGGTTTGAGGGGCTTTTTCCCTAAAGCAAAGAATGGTTTTACTCAAGTTTAGCGATTTTGTGCTGATCCTGCACGGAACACAGAAGGACTGAGAAGATTATCCATATTAGATAAGTGAATAAATGGTCAGCCTACAGCAGATTACTTGAAAGGAAAAAACAATTCTCCCTTCCTAGCTGTCTTTATATTCCCACCATTCCAACTATTTATCATTTGTAAGTCAAACCAGTATACAGCTTACTCGATGGCACTTTTAAAAATGTAATCTAAGTAGAAGGATCTTAGGAAAAGATGCTTTGCTAGCAAATTAGTATGGATTTGTTTACTAGATTCCCTAATTGCTACCAGGGTTGATCCTTTGTTACAAACTTTGAAGCAGGAACTAGCCTCTGAGTCAAGCTTTAGAAAAACACTGACTGATGGTGTGAAGGCAGCATTTGAATAATACTCCAGGACCTTGGCTAAATGTCCATTAGTGAAGACAGGCAGGAAGAAGACTTTTTTTTTTTTTTTTTTTTTTTGAGACAGAGCCTCAAGCTGTCCCCCTGGGTAGAGTGCCGTGGCATTATAGCTCACAGCAACCTCCAACTCCTGGGCCCAAGCGAGTCTCCTGCCTCCGCCTCCCAAGTAGCTGGGACC
>CAUYTI010081647.1:0-11792 GCA_963575145.1 Galago senegalensis | reverse complement strand
CTGCCTCAGCTTCCCAGAGTGCTGGGGTCACAGGTGTGAGCTGCTCCACCCAGCTTCCATCAGGCAGAGTATCTTGAGCTTTGAGCTCTGCTCTGGACTGTGGTGTGGAGCAATTAGTTGGCTTCCTTTGCTCACTTACAGTGTTTCCCCAAAAATAAGACCTACCCAAAAATAAGCCCTAGCAGGAGATTTCTATGCATTTGTTAAATATAACCCCTACCCCATATTAAGACCTAGTGATGGGCAGGGCTGTGTAGCCTATCTGCATAGCCACGCCCTGCATTTCAGGGCAGAGCAGTAAGAAAGACTGGAATATTTTTATCTGCCACAGCTCCTTTCTCTGAGCTGTTGACACGTGCACTGGTGCGCATGTGGTAACCGTGGTCGCAGGCATCCTATTGCGCACATGTGAACAGCTAGGGGAAAGGAGTTCACACATCACTAGTGCCAGCCCCACCAACAAGGTCGGCTCCCCCTGTCAGGTTCCAGAAGAAGATGACTTAACTGTATTTGAATAAATGTAGATTGTTGTATTATGCTTAATAAAAATAAGACATTCCCTGAAAATAAGCCCTAATGTGTCTTCTTGAGAAAAAATAAATATAAGACAGTGTCTTTTATTTCAGGGGAAACACGGTACCTCATCTTTAAAACAATGCTCATAGTTCTGTGAGGGAAATAGCAGCATTCTTCCTTCCCTCTAGTCAAAGGGATGTATTTTGGTAAATTAGCTTAACCAAAAGACTGCACCTCCAATGTTTTATGTCTATACAAGTGTTCTTTTTTAAAAAAACTAGGAGGATTAAAAGTGGTAACATTTATTGAACACCACGGTTGCACTCTACATAAGGGATTGTACATAGTAGTCTGGCTCAGCCACGTACACCAGAGCTGACAGGTTCGAACGCAGCCTGGGCCTGCCAAACAACAATGACAACTACAACCAAAAAACAGCTGAGCGTTGTGGAGGGCACCTGGAGTCCCAGCTACTTGGAAGGCTGAGGCAAGAGAATCACATAAGCCCAGGAGTTGGAGGTTGCTGGGAGCTGTGATACCACGGTACTCTACCCAAGGGGAGAGCTTGAGACTCTGTCTCAAAAAAGAAAAAAGTATACATACAAACTAGTCTGCCTATAACAATTCTGGTCTATATTTTCAAGGGATAATTATTAATAAGACCCTCTTTGCATTCTCAAAAGTCCTAGTTTAAGGATAAATTATATGGATAATTTAAGGATATATCCTAAACACAACAAAAAATAGTACCAGTGAAGATGTTCTGAGAAAAAAACCCACAGCTACATCTGCAGATTCAACCAACCTCAGATGGAAAATAATTCTGAAAAAAAAAAAATAATGCAAATAGAAAACCACAACCAACTAAAACAGCTGTTTCCACAGCATTTGCATTGCCTCAGGTGTTGTAAGAAATCCAGTGATAATTTTTAACTGCACAGAAAGATGTGCATAGGTCATGTGCAAATACTACATCCTCAGGGCTCCTGGGACCGTCCTCTGTAGATACAGAGTGGGGGGCTCCTCGTGCCGAGTCCGGGACCATCCTCTGTAGACAGGGAGTGGGGGGCTCCTCGTGCTGAGTCTGGGACCGTCCTCTGTAGACAGGGAGTGAGGGGCTCCTCGTGCCGAATCTGGGACCATCCTCCACGGCTCCCTTGCCTCTTCACTGTCCTTTGCCTCTCCTCTTCCTCATCTGCAGCACCTGCTCATCTTCACATCCTGGCAGTCATTGCCACAAAAGCACGTGTCCTCAGTTTGTAGCAAAAATTAATGTTGCACACTGACCACACAACTTAGTAACACGTCTGTCCTCAGTGCTGTGGCTGTGGAGCTGGACTTTAAAGCCACTCCATCGTGGAGCACATGGGCTCACTGCGATCCCAGCACTGTGGGAGACCAAGGAGCTCAAGATGAACCTGGGCAACAGGCGCTACACAAAATTGGAACATAGTAGGGAGGGGTGGTGCCACTTGTAGTCCCAGCTGCTCAGAAGTCTGAGGCAGGAGGCTCGCTTGAGCTCTCAGGAGTTTGAAGCTGCAGTGAACTGTGATGACTCCGCGGCACTCTAGTCTGGGTGACAGAGCAAGACCTTGTCTCAAAAATAAATAAATAAAAGCAGCTCACTGCCCTCAGTTTACACAGAAAGTGAAACCTCAAAACACAAGTTTGCCCACTTGCTGTCAGTGCCTTTCATAACGAGTACTTACGAATGACATCTGATGTACCCCACAGAAAATCCCCCCTCTCAAAACATCTCACACTTGCATAATGCAAAGTATGTGGGCTTTTCAGGGGAGGAGAGGGCTGCAGTGGGGAGGTTTGCAGGGATCGATTGTTCTAGACACGAGTGTTTGTTCATTCTGTTTATTAACCCAAAGATGCAAATACTCCTTTGTACATACAGTTTTCCTGATTTTTTTTTTTTTGAGACAGAGCCTCAAGCTGTCCCCCTGGGTAGAGTGCCATGGCATCACAGCTCACAGCAACCTCCAACTCCCGGGCTCAAGCGAGTCTCCTGCCTCTGCCTCCCAAGTAGCTGGGACCACAGGCACCCGCCACAATGCCCGGTTATTTTTTGGTTGCAGCCGTCATTGTTGTTTGGCAGGTCTGGGCTGGATTCGAACCCGCCACCTCAGGTGTATATGGCTGGCACCTTAGCCACTTGAGCCACTGGCGCTGAGCCAGTTTTCCTGATTTTTAAGAGCATATGGGACCTAAGCACCCAGCATTGAAAGGAAACCCGTTTTTCTCAGACTCCCTGAAGAGGGCAGGCAGTCCCAGGGGGTGTCACTGCATAGAGTGGGGGTCCAGCATTGATCCCCTTTATCCTAATAGCTGGAAAATCTCAATTGCTTTAGGAAACAGATGGCTATATGAACACAGAGCACAAAGGGCCCCCAGGGTCCCCTCAGTCCAGTATCCAATCTGACGAGGCCACCAAAAGATGTTTTTGCAGAAGAGCCTTCTTGGGTCATAAAACCAGCCTTACACACCAGCACTGGGCAAATAGACATGGAGCTGTCAGGTCTTAAAATGAGACTCACAGAACAGATTCAGCCCCATAAGCACAGGAGGGAACAGAAGTGGGATTTTTCATTGCAGTATTAGAGTTAAGTGGAGAAAAATAAGAAAAGGACAATTAGAGGGAGAGTTGGGGCAGTTTTGCACAGCAGTGAGGGGCACAGTTTTGGAACCCAGCCACACATCAAGTCACCGCTTACCAGACATCACCGTGGGTAAGTTACCTGTCTACGCTCGTGGTGTCCTCAGCTGTGTAGGTGTAGGGTGAGGGTCGCAGTGCTGCCTGACCCTGCAGGGTCTCGGGAAGTACATGGGACCCAGCACCCACATGGCCTGATCTGCTTTGTGAGCAGGGCCCAAGGGCCACGCAACCCAGCAGCAAGGCAACTAGGGTGGGCAGCAAGGCTCACATCCCTGCAGATATGACTGGCCAGGCCCAGATTACAGGGGACACCCAAGCAGCACCCAGCAGCTAAACCGCTGCCATGTGCAGGACACCAGTGATAAACCAGTCACCAGGGCACTTGTCTCCTGTTTTTGCTCCTAGCAATGCCCTCTCAGCCCTGCC
This sequence comes from Galago senegalensis, assembly GCA_963575145.1. Classification (NCBI taxonomy): domain Eukaryota; kingdom Metazoa; phylum Chordata; class Mammalia; order Primates; family Galagidae; genus Galago; species Galago senegalensis. The sequence goes on along the minus strand of CAUYTI010081647.1, from coordinate 8,185 downwards.
CTTGCCCCAGAGCTTTCACCCCATTCTCTGAGAGTCCTCCCAACGTCAATCCTGGGGAGTCAGGTCTATGGAATGCAGAGCTGTGGCCTTCGCCCACCTGTCATGATGCAGGGACCTTTAGCACTTTAGGGCGTATCAGAACAAGAGCTGCTTCAGAGAACAGGCCAAGAGAAAGCCTGTCCTACATACGTCAGTTACTCTGTGCCTGGCCATATTTTCTGAATCAAATTGATACCCTGTTTGAAGGCAGTTAACCCTGAAAACAGGAAAATCACAAGCCCCAGGCAGGGGATGTGATTTTCTCAAAAGAAGAGGGGCAGTGACTGTTCTACCAGTCCTGCCAGTCCCATGTAACAGGCCTCCCTCTGAGCAGCCAGCTGCAGCCTGGGACAGCTTGCCCTGTGCTCTCCTGCTGGAAGCTGCAGTCCGCCATAGGGCCCTGGTTCCCTCCTGCTGGGTCTGGGAGTGCCAGTGGGTTGTTCTTTACAGAGGCTCCCTGATAGCAGCTTTGAACACCTCACATGAGGGGGAGCACACTTCCGGGCTTCTGCTCCAGACATGGCCTTGGACAGAGACGTCAGCTACTGCCCTGATCAGGGCGTGCACAGGCAGGCTGTTCTCCATCGGAACGGGAGGACCTGAGCTTTGGACAAAGGGAGCTGAGAAAACTTTGACCAAGGACACAGGGACACAGACCAGCCCTAAGATAAGTGAACAAAAGGCTCAGCACCTAGATCCAGGCATTCAGCTTGTGGCTGCTTACCCCCGCCACATGCTGAGAATTAGGCTGAGTGAGTTTAGCAGCTTCCATCTCACAGGCTGGTGCAGGAGACAACCACAAAATGATGTGAAGTGCAGTAGTGGCAAGTGGTGGAAATAAAGTACAAGCTTCTGGGTGAGACTCAAGCTCACCAGGGAAACCACATGTGAGCCACGATCTGAAAGAGCCATGTGGTCTGGTCTCGTCTCACTCTGTCTCCCAGGTTCAGCTGGCTGCTCCCATCCACCATGGAGCCAGAATGAGACCCGGTCTCTAAAAATAGCTGGACATTACGGTGGGTGCCTATAGTCCCAGCTACTTGGGAAACTGAGGCAGGAGGATCACTTCAGCCCAAGAGACTGAGGCTGCTGTGAGCTATTACCCCACCGCACTCTACTGAGGGCACAGAGTCAGATGGTCTCAAATAAAAGTGGGGCCAGAAGTAGAACAGTGGCTCGGCGCCTGTAGCTCAAATGGCTAAGGTGCCAGCCACATACACCTAAGGTGGCAGGTTCGAATCCAGCCCGCCCACAGAAACAATGATGGCTGCAACCCAAAAATAGCTGGGTGTTGTGGCTGGCACCTGTGGTCCCAGCTACTTGGGAGGCGGAGGCAGGAGACTCACTTGAGTCCAGGAGTTACAGGTTGCTGTGAGCTGTGATGCCAGAGCACTCTACCCAGGGCGACAGCTTGAGGCTCTGTCTCAAAAAAAAAAAAAAAGAAGTAGAATGGTGGCTGTGGCAGCTCAGGACTGAGTGCGAGTAACATACAATCTCCACGATTATTAGAGGCTCTGCAGGTTCCCCTCTGCCAGGTCGGCGTCCCCATCCATTTGTGGAGGGACATTGGTGTGACCACAGTGGGCATTTACTAAGGAACTTGATCCTTCACAGAAACTCTTCATGGCCAAGATTAGAGAATATAGGTCCAAACAACAGGTATCTGGAGGACCAGCTGATGTTGGCCCAGAGTGTCAACAAGGTCTGGGTAGGGAGTTTTAAGCTTCAGCAAAAGCATGGTAAAACAGACATGAACACGTTCCCTAGCTTCAAATTTGAAACCATCAAAAACCCCGACCTGAATGGGTTTGCAGCTTTAATGAAGTAAAATTAATCTGGTAATTTCTCATGGATTAGTTGTACAACTAATCAGAAGTTTCAGAGTAGACATACATTTCACAACTGCCAAACATTCTTTCTTTTTTTTTTGAGACAGTCTCAAGCTGTCTATTGCCTTGGGTAGAGTGCAGTAGCGTTACAGCTCACAGCAACCTCAAACTCTTGGGCTTAAGCAGTTCTCTTGCCTCAGCCTCCCAAGTGGCTAGGACTTCAGGTGCCTGCCACAACACCTATTTTTTTGTTGTTGTTGTAGTTGTTTTAGCTGGCCCCAGGCCAGATTTAAACCCTCCAGCCTCAATGTATGTGGTCAGCACCCTACCCACTGAGCTACAGGCATCACCTGTCAAATGTTCTTTGAATTCTGATTCCAAATAAATTATTTGGTGATATAGAGTGTAAAAAAAAAAGTTTGGGCTTGGCACCTGTGGCTCAAGCGGCTAAGGCACCAACCATATACATCTGAGCTGGCTGGTTCGAATCCAGCCTGGACCTGCCAAACAACACTGACGGCTGCAACCAAAAAATAGCTGAGCATTGTGGCAGGCGCCTGTAGTCCCAGCTACTTGGAAGGTGGAGGCAGGAGAATCGCTTGAGCCCAGGAGTTGGAGGTTGCTGTGGGCTATGATGCCACAGTACTACCCAGGGCAACAGCTTGAGGCTCTGTCTCAAAAAAAAAAAAAAAAAAAGGAGGGGGACACTGCATGTGAATTACACTCATGGAAAAGCACCACACATTAGTGCATTAAGGGGCTAGCAAGTTCTCTAGTAAAAAGTAACTCAGTATTTCCTAAGTGTTTAACTACAGGAACCTTTTGTTTGAATACCTATATATTTCTATGGCAAGACTACCAGAGAGTTGCCAGGCACAATGGCTCACGTCTGTAATCCCAGGACCCTTGGCTCAGCACCTGTGGCTCAAGTGGCTAAGGCGCCAGCCACATACACCTAAAGTGGTAGGTTCAAATCCAGCCCAGGCCGCCAAACAACAGTGATGGCGGCAACCCAAAAATAGCCAGGCGTTGTGGCGGGCGCCTGTGGTCCCAGCTACTTGGGAGGGTGAAGCAGGAGACTCGCTTGGGCCCAGGAGTTGGAGGTTGCTGTGAGCTGTAATGCCACAGCACTCTACCCGGGGGATAGCTTGAGGCTCTGTCTCAAAAAAAAAAAAAAAATCCCAGCACTCTGGGAGGCTGAGGTGGGTGCCTGAGCTCACAGATCTGAGACCAGCCTGAGCCAGAGCAAGACCCTATCTCTAAAAATAGCTGAGTGTTGTAGTGGGCACCTGTAGTCCTAGCTACTCAGGAGGCTGAGACAAGAGGATCACTTGGACCCAAGAGTTTGGGGTTGCTGTGAGCTAAGAAGACACTACAGCACTCTACCCATGGGGACAAAGTGAGACTCTGTCTCCAAAAAAAAAAAAAAAGAGAGAGAGACTACCAGAGAGTATTGGGCATTATTTAACATTTATTCAAGTCAGTAGCTCAGTGGTTAGGACATCGGCCACATACACCCGAGGCTGGTGAGTTTGAACCTGGACTGGGCCTGCTAAACAGCAATGTCAACTGCAACAAAAAAATGGCCAGCTGTTTTGGCAGTGCCTATAGTCCCAGCTACTTGGGAGGCTGAGGCAAAAGAATCACTTAAGCTCAAGAATCGGAGGTTGCTGTGAGCTGTGATGCCACCATACTCTACCCAAGGCAACATAGTGAGACTCAGTCTCAAAAAAAAAAAAAAATGACTTAAATAATTTTACTATTTTAAATGACTACTAAGATTTGCTTTTATGATATAATGATTACTAAAGTCTTTGCTTTTATGATATAATAATAGTTTCATTTATAATTTAAATCTCAGTTTGGAACCCAAGTTTTACTCTGGATTGGTTCATGTGGGAAGAGACAGGATGCTTTACAGGGTGGCTTTATACTGACCCCCAGGAACAGACTGCAGTGACAGAGACTGTGCTTTATGAGTTTGAGGAGAAAAAGGTGGGGGTGAGGGCTGAAGTCCTCACTCTGTAAACTACCCTTCTGCAACAGCTTCCCTCAGTAACTTTTTTTTTTTGAGACAGAGCCTCAAGCTTGTCCCCCTGGGTAGAGTGCTTTGGCATCACAGCTCACAGCAACCTCCAACTCTTGGGCTCAAGTGAGTCTCCTGCCTCAGCCTCCCAAGTAGCTGGGACCACAGGCGCCCACCACAATGCCCGGCTATATTTTGGTTGCAGCCGTCATTGTTGTTTGGCTGGTCCAGAGTGGGGATTCGAACCCGTCACCTTAGGTGTACGTGGCACGTGGCTGGGGCCTTAGCCAGTTGAGCTATAGGCGCCAGGCCCCCTCAATAACTTAATAACAAAACTAACGTGTATAAGGTGTACGTGGCACGTGGCTGGGGCCTTAGCCAGTTGAGCTATAGGCGCCAGGCCCCCTCAATAACTTAATAACAAAACTAACGTGTATTGGGCACTTCTTCTGAACCAGATACTCTTCTCAGCACATTTTCTCTCATTTAACTCTCAAAACAGGGGCAGCGCCTGTGGCTCAAAGGAGTAGGGCGCCAGCCTTATGTGCTGGAGGTGGTGGGTTCAAACCCAGCCCCAGCCAAAACAAACAAAAATTCTCAAAACAGCCTATTCAGTAAATGCCATTTTCTCCTTTATACAGATGAAGAAATCAAGGCTAAGCCTGTTTAAGTTCATGAAACTAGCAATTGGATTGTGGCTGGAACTGAAACTGGAACTCAGAGAGTCAACTGCTACACTTCGTGTCCCTTTATGTTTATTTAAATAAGATGTCACTGATATAAAATAGGCTTGGGGTTGGGTTTTGTATCAGGATATTCCAGGGAAACATAACAAATAGGACGCGCACACACAGGTTCCCTTCACCGACTGGCCCGGCAGCTGCAGCGCTGGCGCACTGGACGCGGCAGGGCAGGCCAGGGTGCTGGACAGGGAAGGGTCAGTGTTGCCGTCTCAAGTACAAACTATGCGGCCTGGAAACTCACGGAGGGTTTCTGGGTTTCAGTCTCCAGAACTACTTTTTTTTCAGGAAATCTCAGTGTTTGTCCTCAAGGCCTTCAACTGATGGCGTGAGGCCAACCGCGTTATGGGGTGGCCTGCTTTAGCCGCTGATGCAAACACTGATCACATCTAAAAACCAAACGACTGGGAACCAAAGCCTAACCACGATGACACATAAAATTAACCACCGCAGGTTTGATTTTCTTTTTTGAAGAGAAAAGAGAGAACAGATCGGCACAAGTAACTTGCTAGCGGAAACCCGGCACGCGCCCTCCCAGGTGAGAAACTGCGGCCGTGCGCGGCACAGGCCGGCAGGGGGCGCTGCCGGCCCATGTGCGGCTGCCCGGAGCCCGGGTTCGTGGGATACGCATGCGCCTTTTGGGCGAGGCGCCTTTGCCGTGCGTTTCAGCTCGCAGTGACCTCCGCGTGAGTGCTCGTGAACTTTTACTTTCACGGAGGGACCACAGCACTTCATCGTCCTCTGTAGCGCAAGACGGCGTGGCCCGATCTTGCCCCGTGGCCGCCCGCAGGTGCCCAGCGCAGGACGCTCGCTGCTGCTGAGCACGTGGCGGCCGCGGGGCGACTCTAGGCAGCTGCGGAGTCCGCTAGCCGTGTCCAGGCCGGGAGGATGAGGGGAGCACCTGCGGCCCTGCGGCGCTGCCTGGCAGAGCGCAGCGAACCTGCGGGTTCTCGGTGGGATGTGGCAACTATCATAAGTCGTTTTTCCTGAGCTCTCCTTAATAATTAAAAACTCCCTCCTCTGCCTCCACTGCAATGACAGTTTACTTTCGCGCTGTGTTGAGTATTTGCAGAGGCCTTTTCTGTCCCAGTTAGTAACAGAAGGTTCCAAGTCTTTCCACTTCACAGTTGGGGGGACACAGTGCTTTGCTGTGGCTCCCAGCGAGCCAGAACTAGGAGGGGAGCAGAGGCTTCAAAAACACGTTCGCTTCAAAAACACATTCCCGGGCGGCGCCTGTGGCTCAAAGTAGGGCACTGGCCCCATATACCGGAGGTGGTGGGTTCAAACCTGACCTGAGCCAAAAACTGCAAAAAAAAAGGCTGATTCCACCGCACTCTGCCCAGGGCCACAGAGTGAGTCTCTGTCTCAAAAAAAAAAAAAAAAACAGGCTCAGTGCCTGTGGCTCAAGAGGCTAAGGCGCCAGCCACATACACCTAAGGTGGTGGGTTTGAATCCAGCCCAGCCACCAAACAACAATGATGGCTGCAACCAAAAAATGGCCAGGCGTTGTGGCAGGCACCTATGGTCCCAGCTACCTGGGAGGCTGAGGCAGGAGACTCACTTGAGCCCAGGAGTTGGAGGTTGCTGTGAGCTGTGATGCCATGACACTCTACCCAGGGGTTCAGCTTGAGAAAAAGAAAAACAAACAAACAAAAAAAACACTTCAGCCTGTAATCCTAGCACTCTGGGAGGCCAAGGCAGGAGGATTGCTTGAATCCAAGAATTGGAAGTTGCTGTGAGCTATGATGCCACCACACTCTACCCAAGGGGAAAGCTTCAGACTCTATCTCAAAAAAAAAAAAAAAAAGGAGTACCATGTAGTAGTAAATCTAAATGAAAAAGATCTATGCACAACAAATTTCACAAATACGTTGTATATACATGTATGCCTGTGTATATATATAAAAATCTAAAAATGGGGCAAATGTAATATGTTACTATAGGTCAGGTTAGTGTTATACCCCACTCTACTAGTAACGGAGAGGGGGTCAATGAGGTTTTCTGTGGTGTTGTTAATATGCCTTTTGGGGGGGGGCGGGTAGAGACAGTCTTCCCCTGCCAGCCAGCTAGAGTGCAGTGGCCTCAGTCTACCTCATGGCAACCCCAAACTCCTGAGTTCAAGGGATTCTCCTGCCTCAGCCTCCCTGAGTAGCTGGGACTGCAGGTGCACACCACAACGCCTGGCTAGTTTTTTCTATTTTTAGTAGAGACAAAGTCTCACTCTTGCTCAGGCTTACCTCAAACTTCTGAGCTCAAGGGATCCTCCAGCCTCAGCCTCCCAAGTGTTGGAATTACAGGTGTGAGCCCCAGACCCAGCCTAATGTGTTTCTTGACTAAGGCAGTGGGTTCGCTTTGTAAAAATTCACCAAGCTATGCACTTAGGATGTGTACACCTTTCACACTTAAATACAAGGTTTTTTAAATGCTGATTTGTCCAAATAAATTACCTCCACATGAACAAACATTAGTACTACCTAAACTTAGCTCATCCTGCATTGAAGGAGCAGTAGGCTTATTTATTTTTCTGCCCTGACAGAGCCCTCACCACCATTCCCAGGAATTTCGGGAGTGTGGAGAGGGCAGGCCAACACCTGCCTGTCCACTGCGAGCACAAGAACGCATCTTAGGAGACCAGACCACACGTAAGCAGCCCTTCCTGACTCCACTGCCGCAAACGTAAGTTCTTTTGTGCGTCCAGAAGGTGCAGAAGGAAACATCCAAGCCGGACGGACCAGATGTGGCAAACATCTCACACAAATGACAGTGCCCCCTGCCAGTCCCATTAGTAACAGCCAATAGCACCATTTTCAGAGAAAGCCAGAAGCCCAAGTCCCCAGGCCCAGCGGCGCAAACGGTACCTTCAGACAAGAGAGACGTTAAGCACCGCACAGGAAACTGCTCAAAACTCCCCAGCAGCTCCTGATGACGTAAACACAGCGTGCCTGGCATAGGCCTCCCTGCTCCTGGCAGGCCCCAGGTGCTTGAAAACCCTGAAGGTAGAAGTACAAGTTAGATCATGGGCTGGCTAAGTTTGGTCCAGGGTGACAGACACACATACACACACACTCCCTTTCCCTCTGCTGCTTTCTTGGAGCGTTTCTTTTTCTTTTTTTTTTTTTTTGCAGTTTTTGGCCGGGGTGGGGTTTTTGAACCCTCCACCTCTGGCCTATGGGGCCAGAGCCCTACTCCTTTGAGCCACAGGCACCGCCCCTGGAGAGTTTCTTCCACCACTTGAGCTCCTTGTATCTCCTGTCAGTGATTTTCTGCTATTTCAATCCCACAACACATCCCGAGACAAAAGATTGAGAATCCCAAAGGTGTTTTGATAGACAGTCATTCTCACACGTTCTCCACAATGCACTGATGGAGGAGGTGGCGCTCTTTTCCTTTCGATAATCAAAGGGAGATGGGGGCTTGGTGCCTATAGCTCAACCGGCTAAGGCGCCAGCCACGTACACCTAAGGTGGCGGGTTCGAATCCCCAGCCCGGACCCGCCAAACAACAATGACGGCTGCAACCAAAAAATAGCCAGGTGTTGTGGCGGGCACCTG
>CAUYTI010081646.1:0-33863 GCA_963575145.1 Galago senegalensis | reverse complement strand
CCTGTGGTCCCAGCTACTTGGGAGGCGGAGGCAAGAGACTCGCTTGAGCCCAGGAGTTGGAGGTTGCTGTGAGCTATAATGCCACGGCACTCTACCCAGGGGGACAGCTTGAGGCTCTGTCTCAAAAAAAAAAAAAAAATTGCTTTAAGAGCCATAAAATTATTCATGTCTTCAACCTGTTCATTCTCTTTTAGGAATTGCTCCTAAAATCTAGGCCAGGGTATAAAATAATTATAGGCATTCAATCATTATTTAGAATAGTGAAAAAATTATAAGGAACTAAGAGTTTAGCAATAGAATAATGGTTACATTAAGTAGGTTGTATGATATGCAACTATTAAATAAGTGTGAATATTGAGTAGCATTATGGAAAAATGTGAAAGGTATGTTTAAAAAGGGAATAGGAACTTATCAGTCAGTTGCAGTTACAATTTTTTAAATAAAGAACTCATGTTAAATTATTTTACAGTGATGGGATTATATGTGACTTTTTTCCTTATTATTTTAAACTTTACAATGTTAGTACTTGTATCTTGAAATGCTGTATATATTTATTTTTTAACTTTATAGTGTTAGTACTTTCATCTTAAAATACTGTATATATTTATTTTTAATACATATGATGGCTTTTAAAAAATGTTGCTTCAGACTTTTCTACAAAGCTCAGTTCTTCTCCTAACTCTTTAAACTTTAGGCAGAAATAAAACGTCTTCAAGAAGCCAACAAGGCAGCTCGGAAGGAAAGACAACTGATTCTTAAACAGCAAGAGGAGATAGAAAGGATCCGGCAGACCACCATAAAACTGCAGGAGAAGTTGAAGTCTGCAGGGGAGAATAAATTGGTGAATTACATGGAATTATTATTTGTTTTCTGTCTTGTGTTGCTTACTAATACCTAAACTTGTCTCTGTTCTAATATGATATTCATTTAAATAGGATAATACAATAATGAATTAGGATAAGTTCTATGTATGTGCAAGTCTTAGTCCATTTTCTGTTGCTATAACTGAATACCTGAGACTGGGTCATTTATGAAGGAAAGAAAGTTTTTTTCTTACACTTCTGGAGGCTAGAAAGCCCAATGCCAAGGAGACCGCATCTGGTGAGGGTGTTCTTGCTGGTGGAGAATGTGTAGAGTCCTAATGTGATAGAGGGCATGGGGTGGGAGAGAGCATGCTAGCTCAGCGATCTCTTTCCCTCCTATAAAGCCACTAGTAACCCATTCTCATGATCTCATTTAATCCTAATAACATCCCAAAAGTCTTACGTTTCAAATACCATGGTCTGATTTCTTACCCTCTTAATACTGTTACATGGGGGATAAAGATTCAACATGAGTTTCAGAGGGAGCAAACATTCAAACTATAGCAGTGCTTTAAATCATATCTTGTGTTTAATTTTTTTCCTATGAAATGTTCAAGTTTTGAAAGTGACACATTCTTATACAATATTAGTTTAAAATGTTTTTCACTTATAAGCTAGATTGAGACAGAGAGCTTTGTTCTTGTTTTTCAATCCAAATACATTACTCAGAACTTACAGAAAAAGTATTTTGTTCTTTATAGGTTTTAGCTATTTTAGCTATCCAATTTTATTTTATTTTTTATTTATTTGTTTTTGAGACAGAATCTCACTGTGTCGCCCTCAGCAGAGTGATGTAGCATCACAGCTCACAGCAACCTCAGACTCTTGGGCTTAAGTGATTCTCTTACCTCAGCCTCCTGAGTAGCTGGGACTATAGGCACCTGCCACAATGTCTGGCTGTTTTTTTTGGTTGCAGTTGTTGTTGTTTAGCAGGTCTGGGCCAGGCTCGAACCCATCATCTTTGTTGTATGCAGCTGGCACCCTACCCACTGAGCTATAGGCACCAAGCCTTATTTATTTATTTATATTTTGGAGACAGAGTCTCACTATCTGTCCCTTGGTAGAGTGCTTAGCAACCTCAAACTGTTGGGCTTAAGCGATTCTCTTGCCTTAGCTTCCCAAGTAACTGGGACTACAGGCGCCTGCCACAACACCCAGCTATTTTTCTGTTGTTGTCATTATTGTTTAGCAGGCCCTGGCTGGGTTCAAACCGGCCTGTCAGGGTGAATGTGGCCAGCCTCCTAACTGCTGAGCTTTGGGTGCCAAGCCTAGCTATCCAATGTGGATATAAACATATACAAGATTCAGAGGAGGTATTCAGACAAAACGTTTGAACCTATTCTCTCCTCTCTCTGCAACCCTTCCCAGCCTCTACTAATCATCATTCTACTTTCTGTCTCCATGAGCTCAATTGTTTTAAGTATTTGGCTCCCACATATAAGTGAGAACATGTGAGATTTATCTTCCTGTGCTTGATTTATTTCACTTAACACAATGTTCTCCATTTCCATCTATTTTTTTGCAAATGACAGAATTTCATTCTTTTTGTGGCTATAAAATATTCCATTTTGTATGTATAACACAACTAATTTCTTTATTCATTTATCTGTTATGGGACACTAAGGTTGATTCCAAACCTTTGTTATTGTGGATAGGATGCAATAAACATCAGGATGCAGATATCTTTTTTATATACTGATTTCTCCTCCTTTGGATATGTACCCAGCAGTGGGATTGCTGGGTCATGTGGTAGTTCTATTTTCAGTTTTTTTGAGAAACCTCCGTACTGTTCTCCATAGTGGTTATACTAGTTTACCAGATTTCCCCCTTTCTCCATATCCTCTCTGGCATTCATTATTGCTTATCTTTTGGATAAAAGTCATTTTAACTGGGGTGAAATGATATCATATTGTAGTTTTAATTTGCATTTCTCCGATGACTAATGATCTTGAGCATTTTTTCATACACCTATTGGCCATTTACATGTTTTCTTTTGAGAAATGTCTATTCAAGTGGTTCTCAACCTGTGGGTTGCAGCCCACAGGAACTGTATTAAAGAGCTACAGTATTAGGAAGGTTGAGAACCACTGGCCTGTTCAGATCTTTTGCCCATTTTTTAATTGGATTATTTGATTTTGTTTTTCCTATTGAGTTATTGGAGCTCCTGATATTTTCTAGTTATTAGTGCCTTATCAGATGAGTAGTTTGCAGTGTTTTCTCCCTTTCTGTGAATCGTCTCTTTCCTTTGTTTTTTTTTTTTCTTTTTGAGACAGAGTCTCACCATGTCACCCTGGGTAGAGTGCCATGGTGTCATAGCTCACAGTGACCTCAAACTCTTGCACTTGAGTGATTCTCTTGCCTCAGCCTCCCAAGTAGCTGGGACTAAAGGCGCCCGCCACAACACCCAGCTATTTCTTTTTTTTTGTTATTGTTGTTGTTATCATTGTTGTTTAGCAGCCCTGGTGCATGTGGCTGGTGCCCTAACCACTGAGCAGTGGACACCAAGTCACTCTCTCCCCTTTGTTGATTGTTTGCTTTTCTATGCAGAAGCATTTTAGCTTGATGTGATCCCTTTGTCCAATTTTACTTTGATTGCCTTTGCTTCGGGGGTATTACTCAAGAAGTCATTGCCCAGATCAATGCCCTGAAGCAGTTACCCAATGTTTTCTTTTAGTGGTTTTGTAGTTTCAGGCCTTAAATTTAAGTCTTTATTCTATTTTTATTTGATATTTGTATTTGACAAGAGATAAGGATCTAGTTTCATTCTTTTGCATATGGATATCCAGTTTTCCCAGCATCATTTATTAAAATAGTTGTCTTCCTACTGTATATTCTTGGTACATTTGTCAAAGATAAGTTCATAATAGTGTGAAAAAATTGGGGCCTGTAAAATGTCAGTATAGTATTGGAAAACTCAGAGTATGTAGTTGTACACTTTTTAACATTCCTAATATTCTGTGCTTTGATATATATATATATATTTGTTTAGATTTCAGATTAATATAAGGGTACGTATAATTAAGTTACACTGTTTGTGTTAGGTAAAGTCTAAATTGCGGTTGAACCCTTCATTCAGGATGTGTGCCATATCCCTATGTTGTACTCGATAGGTGAGAGCTTGCCACACTCCTTACCCCACTTTTTGGATTTAAATATGTTTTTCTCTTATGTGGGCATATAGCTGTTCATCTATCTGCTAGTTTTATATTAATATTGAGTACATTGGGTGTTTGTTTTTCCATTCTTGTGATACTTTACTTAGGAGGATGCTCTCCAAGTCTTTACAGGTAAATACAAAAGACGTGAAGTCTCATCTTTCTTTATGGCTGAATAGTGTTCCACGGTATACATATGCTACAGTTTATCCATTCCTGGGTTGATGGCACTTAGGTTGTTTCCACATCTTTGCAATTATGAATTGAGCTGCTATAAACATTCAAGTGCAAATGTCTTTATGGTAAAATGTCTTTCTGGGTAGATATTTAGTAATGGGATTGCAGGATCAAATGAAAGGTTTATTTTTAGCTCACTGAGGAATCTATATACTTCTTTCCAAAGAGACTGTATTAGTTTACAGTCCCACCAACAGTGTATAAATGTTACCTTCTTTCCACACCCACATCAGCATCTGCAGCTTTGGGACTTTGTGATGTGGGCTAATCTTGCTGGGGCTAGGTGATATCTCAAGGTAGTTTTGATTTACATTTCTTTGATAATTAGGGATGATGAGCATTTTTTCATGTGTTTGGTAAGTATTCGTTCATCTTCTTGGGAGAAGGTTTTGTTCATGTCTCTTGCCTAATGATGATAAATGGGGTTGTTTGGTCTTTTCTTACTTGGATTGACTTCCCTGCAGATTCTGGTTATTAGGCCTTTGTCAGATTCATAATATGTGAATATCTTCTCCCATTCTGAAGGTTGTCTATTTGCTTTAGTTGTTGTGGCCTTACTGTGCAGAAGCTTTGTTGCTTGATTAGGTCCCATTTCTTTAGTTTTGGGTCGTTATAAAATCTTTTTCTAGGCCGATATTGTTAAGAGTTTCTCCCACATTTTCTTCTAGAGTTTTTTTTTTTTTAATCATTTTGTGTCTTAGAGTTAAATCTTTTGTCCAGCATGAATCAGGTTTTGTAAGTGGTGAGAGGTACGGGTCCAGGTTCAGTCTTTTGCGTGTGGCTAACCAGAACCATTTATTAAGTAGGGATTCTTTTCCCCAGTGTATGTTTTTGTTTGGTTTATCAAAAATCAGATGGCATTATGTTGATGATTTCAATTTCAATTCTAGGTTCTTTTATTCTATTCTATAGCTCTATGTCTCTATTTTTGTGCTGGTACCATGCTGTTTTGATCACTGTAGACTTACAGTATAACCTGAAGCCTGGCAATGCGATGCTTTCAGGTTTGTTTTCCTTTCTTAGAATTGGGTTGGCTACTCAGGGTTTTTTCTGGTTCTGTGTGAAACAAGGAACTATTTTTTCAGGTTCTTCAAAGTATGACAGTGGTTTCACGGGGATTGCTTCAAATCTGTCGCTTCCTTTGGATGTATGGACATTTTAACAATGTTGATTTTTCCCAGCCATGTGTATGGTATATTCTTCCTTTTGTTAATACCTTCTACTATTTCTTTTCTCAGAGCTTCATAGTTCTCTCTGGAGAGATCCTTCATATCTTTTTTTTTCCTTTTTTTTTTTTTGCTATTTTTGGCCAGGGCTGGGTCTGAACCCACCACCTATGGCATATGGGGCTGGCGCCCTACTCCTTTGAGCCACAGATTCCACCCACCTTCATATCCTTTTTTAGGTATATTCCAAAGTATTTCATTTTCTTTGAAGCTACTGTGAAAGGAATTGTGCCTTTGATTTTATTCTCAGCTTAACTGTTGGTGGCCTATATGAAGGCTACTGATTTGTAGACATTGATTTTATATCCCGAATGTTACTGTAATTCTCAATCACTTCCATGGTCTCATGGTTGAGACTAAGTATAAGATCATATCATCAGCAAAGAGCAAAAGTTTGATCTCCTCTGTCTCAATTTGGGTACCCTTGATATCTTTCTCTTACCTGATTACATTGGCTTGGATTTCCAGCACTATGTTGAATAGTAATGGCAATAGTGGACATCCTCGTCTGATTACAGTTCTAAGTGGAAATATTTTCAGGTCTTTTTGTTTTTGTTTTTGTTTTTTTGAGACAGGATCTTACTTTGTTACCCTCGGTAGAGTGCTGTGGTGTCATAACTCAGAGCAACCTCAAACTTGTGGACTCAAGTGATTCTCTTGTCTCAGCTTCCTGAATAGTTGGGACTATAGGTGCCCACTACAATGCCTGGCTATTTTTAGAGACGGAGCCTTGGTCTTGCTCAGGCTGGTCTTGAACCCATGAGGTCAGGCAATCCACCCTCCTTGGCCTCCCAAAGTGCTGGGATTATAGGCATGAGCCGTTGTGCCCAGCAGGAAATGCTTTCTTTTTTACTCCATTCACTATGATGTTGGTTGTGCATTTGTCAAAGATGGCTCCTATCAATTTAAGAAATGTCCCATGCATGCCTATTTTCTTAAGTATTCTTCAGTACAGTACAGTATTCTTCAGTACTACAATACTATTTTCTTCAGTATTCTTACCAGAAAATGATGCTGAATTTTGTTGTTGTTTAAAGAGGATCATGTGGTCTTTATTTTTGCTTCTATTTATACAGGGAATTACATTTATGAATTTGCATAGGTTGAACTAGCCTTGAATCCCTGGGATAAAAAGCCCACTTGATCATATTTTTTTGATATGTAGCTTTATTCTGTTTGCTAGGATTTTATTGGGTATTTTTATGTCAATATTCATTAATGGTATTGGTCTGTAGTTTTCCTTTTTTGTTGGATCCTTTCCTGGTTTTGGTATCAGTGTAATATTTGCTTATAGGAAGAGTTGTGAAGGGTTCCTTCCTTTGCTTTGATTTTAAAATTTGAAACAATCTCAAATTTATAGGGAAATTTTATGCACAGTACAAAAGAAATATGTTATCCTGAGCCATTTGAGAGTAAGTTGCTAAAAAATTAACTTTGATACTTTACTACTATTTAATCTACATACCCTTTAAATTTCATCAGTTGTCACAATAATATTTTTTATAGCAAAAGTATGTTTGAAATCATATACTATGTTTAGTTTTCAGGTTTCTTTATTCTCCTTCAGTCTGGAAAAGTCCTTGACTCTTATGATCTTGACATGTTAGAAGATTACATGCCACTTATTTTATAGAATGTTATTTACTTGCGCATGTCTAATGGTTCCTTGTGATTAGATTAAGATTATGCATCGTTGGCATACATATCTCAGAAGTAATTCCATGTTCTTCTTTTGATTGTTATCTTTACTGATAATATTGACTTGATCACTTGATTAAGGTGATGTTTCCCAGACTTCACTGTAAAGTTACTGCCATTCCCTTTATCATTAATAAATACTTGTGTGGAAATATTTTAACATTATTCCACCTAAATATCTTTTCTTCATCAAATTTAATGCTCTTATCTACGTCAGTATTAACTCATGGATTCTTGTTTTAACTCAGTCTTAAAATCTGTTACTGTCATTTATTTGATTCTTGCTTTATGTCTCAAATTAGGCCAATAAGAGCCCCTTTCATGCAAGTTTCTATGTCCTTTGGATATATCCTATCAGTCTTGAGTTCTTCTGTGCATTTTGAAACAGGATATTTTAGGGTCATTTTGCACTTTACCTGCCCTAGCCTTAGAATCAGACATTTCTCCAAGGAAGAAAGTTATTTATTTACTTCCACAACATCCGGCTTGCAGCCATCATTGTTCTTTGGTGGCCCGGGCTGGATTCGAACTGCCACCTTGGATGTACTGACTGGTGCTTTAGCTACCTGAACCACAGGCGCCAAGCCAAGAAAGTTATTTAGAAACAAAATCTGGGGCTAGGCATGTTCATTGCTATTAGGTTTTGCTC
The DNA here is from genome assembly GCA_963575145.1 of Galago senegalensis. Classification (NCBI taxonomy): domain Eukaryota; kingdom Metazoa; phylum Chordata; class Mammalia; order Primates; family Galagidae; genus Galago; species Galago senegalensis. The sequence goes on along the minus strand of CAUYTI010081646.1, from coordinate 26,035 downwards.
CTCCTAAGTAACAAATCTAGGGAAAATAGTAGAACTTCCATAAGTTGATCACCCTAGAGACTGTAGCAAACTGGCCAACATACAGGGGTGGTCAACAGAACTAGGCTTTCTGTACTGATGCATGCATGTGGTATGTGTCTGGTCTATGAAAATTATGTCACTATAGGGAGGTGGTCAACTATGGAGGTTTGACTGTATAAAAATATATAGAAATGTAGATAAACACATTTTAAGTGTGTGTATATGTATATTATACATATATAATTCATATGTATTATATTCATATATACTACCGAGGTAGATATGTAATACATACATATGTGTTTTATATATATGTATATTACATACATATACTTCCTGATACCTATGCCAGGAAGTTCTTCATGGGAATATCATCTTCACTGTGTTTGGGTTTGTGAATTCTTACTTTGAACCACTCACATAATGACATTATCATTGCTCCCCTTGGGCTCTGATTCACCATACAGGCTGCTCTCCCCATTTAAATGCCTTCTTTATCTCACTCAGGTTCTATGACCTCACTCTTGGCTGCCTGTCTTCCTCTACCCCATGTGGATACCTGCCTTATTCTGCCCTATTTAATGACTTTAGGACTGAACTGTTCAGGACGAGGAAAGGGAAGAAGAAAAGCTCTACTTTGCATTTTTTATAAAATACTAACAATCATGACTGTTTCCACTCATATTCTTGAAAAATTAGGAGACTAAATGACTATTTGTGGAAAGATATACTACCTTATCAACTTTTAAATAATGTATTAATTAAACTAATAGTTCCTAAGTGTTTTTTTTTTTTTTTGAGACAGAGTCTCTCTTTCTCCCCCTTGATAGAGTGCCATAGTGTCACAGCTCACAGCAACCTTGAACTCTTAGGCTCAAGAGATTCTCTTGCCTCAGCCTCCCAAGTACTTGGGACTACAGGTGCCCACCACAGTGCCCAGCTATTTTTTTGTTGCAGTTGTCATCGTTGTTTAGCTGGCCCGGGCTGGGTTTGAACCCACCACCCTCAGTATATGTGGCTGGCACCATAACTACTGTGCTACAGGCACTGAGCCTGTTCCTAAGTGTTTTCATTATAAAAAACTATTTTCCTACATGGAATATTTTAAAGATAAACAGTATGATTAAAATAAGTGCCTTTTGGTTATATCTATATATACATTTTATATATAGTGTCTACTTTTGTATTCCTTTTGAGTGATTCAACTTTAAAAAATTAGAGAGGAGGGGGGCGCCTGTGGCTCAAAGGAGTAAGGCACTGGCCCCATACGCTGGAGGTGGCAGGTTCAAACCCAGCCCCGGCCAAAAACTGGAAAAAAAAAAATCAGAGAGGATATTTATTTAGTACATGAAGGCCATCCAGAAAGTATCCAGCCATATACTGTGAAAAATAGAGACATGTGTGGCTGGATACTTCCTGGACATTCTGTGTATATCCATAGGGTTACACGTCCTATATTGATATATTACATCATGGTGAAGTTAGGGCCTTTGGGGCTATGTATTACTGAAGTAATACATATTATACCTGTCAAGCGGTCTCCTATCATCCACTTCCTCTCCCACTTTCCAACCCCTCCTTGAGTCTCCATTTTCCATTAATTCCATGCTCTGCTTCCATGTGTACATATTATTTAGCTCCCACTTATAAATGAGATCATATAGTTTTTGTCTTTCTGTGTCTGACTTGTTTCACTTAAGATAATGGCCAAGAGCCTGGGCACAGTGGCTTATACCTATAATCCTGGCACTCTGGGAGGCCAAGGTAGGTGGATTGCCTAAACTCATGGGTTTGAGACCAACCTGATCCAGAGCTAGATCTCGTCTCTAAAAAAAAAAAAATAGCCAGGCATTGTGGTGGGTGCCTATAGTCCCAGCTTCTTGGGAGGCTGAGGCAAGAGGATCACTTAAGTCCAAGACTTGGAAGTTGCTGTGAGCTCTGACTCCATGGCACTCCACCGAGGACAACATAGTGAGACTCTGTCTCAAAATCTCAAAAAAAAGATAATGGTCAGAGAGAACACTTAGATACTAAATTATTAGTGGCAGAAGTTTTTCGGGTTTCTTACATCTGTTCTTTTCTTAGATTATTACATGTTATGATATGCTCATTCTTTAGATATGTGTATATATTTATACAGTGATAAAATGTACGTAACATAAAATTTTCTATTTTAACTATTTTTAAGTATGTAATGTTTTAATTTCAGCATTACATTATAGTGTTTTAAGGATAAATTTACTATTTAAGATAACATCAAGATCCTCTTAAAGTCCAATAAAATTTTTCCTCTTTTTGTTTTAGGACTCTCATAGCGATGATAACACAAAGGATAATAAGGCAACTAGTCCTGGTCCAACTGACTTGGAGACCCGCAGTCCTTCTCCTATTTCAATTTCCAGCAGTGAAACAAGCAGCATTATGCAGAAACTGAAGAAAATGAGAAGCCGCATGGATGAAAAGTAATTCATTTTTATAAATATCTCTTGTTTAGTTACCTTGAAAATAGCAGCAGCAAATAATATCTTTAATATACTTCATTAGATTAGATTGAAACAAGAAAATATTTTATGGATTCAGTAGCATTTTAGCAGAATTGTTAGATCTGCCTATAAGTCAGTTAACTGTAGCTTGTATTTGTAAAACATTTTTTCTGATTTTAATACAGATAGGTTTCTTATTTTAAAAATACGTACCATTTGCACATGTACTCAGAGCAATGTTTTCTCCTTTCTTATACTTAAAGAAAGGACATATCTGTCAACTTAGGAGAGCAATTAATGGTAAATAAATTCTGACATATCATCTTTGGCTCTCTGGCTTATTCAAACAGAGAAATTTTAGCCTTGTGAGTAGGAATGAGTTACTCTGCCAACCAGAAAGGCTGAAATTCTCATGGGATATTTCAAAGGATTATATTTTAAAGATGTTTAAAGAAAGCTATTCCTACTTAAATGTAGCTCAGTTGTATATCAGCTTTGACCATGTAAAATGACATGTATGTGAAGAGTTTACTTTTGGGGTATGTATTTAATTATATACGGTTATAAATTAGCTGCTGTGCTCTCTATCCTTGCCTCTGTATCAGTGGTTCTCAACCTTCCTAGTGCCGCAGCCCTTTAATACAGTTCCTGTGGGTTGTGACCCACGGGTTGAAAACTGCGGCTCTATATCCTCTGTTTATCCCATGTCTATTAGAGTTGCCTTGAAACACATGAAATACAGAAAAAAGATTAGAAATGTTGTTGACTACCATTTTAATTTAGGAATTTGAATCACAGATTGAATGTAAGTTATATCTTGATATCTTTTGGCAGTGTACTACACATCATCAAATTTAATAATGCTCTATATATGACACTAATATATCATTTAATTAGTTTTAGAATGGTCAAAAAGTAAAAGAAACCCTTTCTGTAGGTTTGGTTATGTATTGGCACTATATTATAAGAAAGCCATTTCATAACTTCAAAATACCCAAATTGATTATGAAAATAAATTTATAAAAGTATAAGGAGGTGAAACCAAGTATTTACAAATATGTGCATATTCCTTTTGTATGATTTTCATGGGATAGACTAATTATGGCTTCTTCAAGTATGAATTTACTGAAATTTACACTAAAAAGTCTATCTTCATTTCTCAATAAAATTTTCAAGAGCCTGTGTAGACATGTTGTATTGCTGCAGGGATCTTTGAATTCAAAATTACAATAATCTCTCATAAATTTTCATCACTGATTTGACATTTTATATCTGCTTCCAAATGTTTTTGAATGGTTGGTAAGTGTCAAGGGAAAGATATTTTCACCATAATTTCTTCATTGATCTCTTGCTCTTCTGTTTCAGTAAGACCTTCATTGCCAGTCTCTAAGAATATATTCTATTAGTAATAATTTAACCATGTCTGTAGATGAAACTGCTAATCCTAGTCTATTTGTAGAGTCAAGTCAGTTTCTGGGGTGCTTATTTCAGATTTGGTTAAAGCTTTAAAAATCCTAAATAACAAATTTATGGTTGGATTTATTGCCTTTATTCCAAATTGTGTTATTTTCATAGTCTCCAAAATATTAATCACTTAGAATTTTTGTATTGTTGCTTTGTCTTTCCTTGTCAACTGCTACAGTAACCTTTTGAGAAATGTATCAAGGAGAATAGCCCTAGGAGCATTCAGAGACTTCTTGATCTGTTGTTTGAGGCAGTTGTAGTTGTGCTTGTGGTAGGGATGAGGAGAGGGCAATCATGGCAAAGTAGTGTTGGGAGGATCATGCTGAAATCTCAAGATGAGAGAGTATTTTCCAAATGGAAAATTATTATTATGTGCTATTTTTTTAGAAAGCAGCTATGCTCTCCATTATACCACTGGCACTGTGGTATACTATTTTTTGATCTCTGGAGCAAAGTAATGTGAAAACTAGCTTTTAAATAGCATTTATGTTGCCAAAGCCTTAGAATTAGGTCTCCTTCAATGATGTTGAAGCTTTAGTAGATCTCCTTCAATCATGTTGAGCTCCCCAGCTTAATAAATAGGCAGTTGATTAATTTTGTAGTCCTTTGCCATAGTAGACACGTGACAGCAAAATCATTTGAAGCTTAGCTACTTTGTGATCAAGAACTATTGTATGTTCCAAAGATTTGCAAAGGTAGTCAGCCCTTTTTTACTGATACTAAACACCTGCCAAAGAGCAGTCATCCTTCTCAATAAATTTAGCTTTTAGACAGAAACTTTTCATTAAATATCATTGCTTACTGTTAACCATCTGAACTCTGATTTTATAACATGTTTTTCTGAAGTGATTATATCATTTTTGGCTATAGTAAAACATTTCCTTTTTAATGTTTCACTGAGACAATACATTATTTAAAATTGATACCTATAGAGCTCCCCTCCTCCCCAGCCCTGTCCTACCTTTTTTCTCTCCTTTCCCTCCCACCCTCAAAAAATGAAATAAAACAAAAAAATTATGTTTCTAATATATGGCTTTCTTGACCTCTTTATTGAGTTGACATTTTATGAATAATTTTCATTTCTTAGTATAGTAAAAAGCAAAAACCACATATTGAATAACCTGTAGTGTTTTGGTTTTATTGGCAAAGAAATTTGAGTTTTGTTTATTACCGTGAAAGACCTTATAATAATGGATTGCCTACAATTGTGAAAGAGATATTCATGAAAAAAATACCATGCAATTGACTTTTCTGTTATCTTGCCAATTCCATTTCAGGAAAATAGTTTACTAAACAAATGAAGCACAGGAAGAATGGTATTATCTTCATCTTTAAGTGTTGCAGTACTTAAAATAGAACACAGTGTATTTTTCATTTTTATCAGTAGTTTGTTCTTCCATGTTATATATTAATAATACATTTACTCCCCCAGCAATTATTTATTAAACAATGCTAGGTTCTGAGGGATATAAAGATGAATATAAACACTGCCCTCAAAGAGCTTAGGGTCTAGGTAGAAAAAAGAATGAGGCTCAGCACCTGTAGCTCAAGTGGCTGAGGCGCCAGCCACATACACCAGAGCTGGCCTTTTCAAATCCAGCTTGGGCCTGCCAAACAACAATGACAACTACAACCAAAAATAAATAAATAAGAAATAGGCAGGCATCATGGTGGGTGCCTGTAGTCTCAGCTACTTGGGTGGCTGAGGCAAGGTAAGCCCAGGAGTTGGAGGTTGCTATGAGCTGTGATGTCACAGCACTCTACGCAGGGCAACAGCTTGAGGCTCTCTCTGGAAAAAAAAAAAAAGAATGAATGGCAGGTTGATTGAGAAACAAGTATCCTACATAAATAGGTAGGGAAGTTCAGAAGAGAAAGAGAAATTTTTACTCACAGGGATGTATCAAGGAAATTTTCATAGATGAGGGTTGAATATTGAGTGTTAAATATACTTTTTTCTTTTTTTTTTCTAAAAAGACATGGTCTTAATATATTGCCCACAATGGCCTTAAACTCCTGAGCTTGAGTAATTTTCCTGCTTGAGCCTCCCTAGGAAGTTAAATATACTTTTGAATTAAGTACTATACTTTCTAGCATAATAAGAAGCAAAAAAAGTACGTAGTTATTTTTTGGTGTGATCATTCATTGCAAACCAAGGTAGTATGGAAAAATGAAGTCTACTTCTTTACACCTCTCAGTTTGCTTAGAAAACTATTAAAGGAGTAAAATTAACATATTTGGTTTTAAATAATCAAAAAGTTAAACATATATATTTTATGATCTGTCATATAGATATATATTTTATGATGTATTTATGGTATTATCTGGTCAGTACTGAAATCTTCACCATTTTTCTGAGTTCAAGAAATTAAGGATTTTCTTCTTCTTCTTCTTCTTTTTTTTTGAGACAGAGTCTCATTCCGTCACCCAGGGGTTGAGTGCCATGGTGTTATCATAAGCTTGCAGCAATCTCAAACTGTTGGGCTCAAGTGATCCTCTTGCTTTAGCCTCCTGAGTAGGTGGGACTACAGGCACTTACCACACCACCTGGCTAATTTTTCTTTTTTTTTTTTAAGTGGAGACTAGGTTTCCCTCTTGCACAGGCTGGACTGGAACTCCTGAACTCAAGCAGTCCACCTGCCTCAGTGTTGCAGAATGCTAGGATTATAGGTTGTGAGCCACTGCACCAGGCCCAAAATTCAGAATTTTCAAGGGAAGGCTTTTGATATTCCTTTAAATAAGACATTTCAATTAGAATTATTAAATGTCATTGCCTTAAATATATTTTTCTTAGAAAAGGGTCTAGCCTAAGTGTAGTAGCTAGATAAATCCTGATGGTCTGACGCTGTGTTTTTATTTTCTACAGTTCTAAGTCAGGAGTAATGTACTGTGTTATTTTGTTTATTTAGTTATAGGCAAATTATTAGACAATTTTAAATAATAGAATTTATTTTGCTATAGGGACAAAAACCTAAACTGCTTTTTCTTTTTGGTCAATATTGTCTGTATCCTCATTTATCTTTCTCTATGAATAGTATTAAAGATACTGAAGTACTATTTGATGCTAGGCTGCTAGGCTGCAGTGGTTCACACCTGTAATCCTAGCACTCTGGGAGGCCGATGCAGGTGGATTGCTTGAGCTCAAGAGTTCAAGAGCAGCCTAAAAAATAGAAAAAATAAATTAAGGCACTATGTTTTGTGTCTACCTATAATAGTAGAAAAGAATTAAAGAATTATAGATCCAGTAGGAATAAAATAACTTTAGATATTAAGTTTTGGGGGTTTTTTAAGAGTAAAAACTAGTGCTTTAGGGTAACTGGTCTAGGATACATAGTATTACATAAGGAAGCAGCAACAATTGTCTTCAAGATCAGTACCAAATGGAAGCGTGACTCTTACTTTTGGGGGGAATCAATGAATTTACTTTAAAAAAATTAGGGGATGAGAACCTGGGATTTGCTTGTGTACCAGATGCATGTTATGGAAGCTTGCCTCAGCCTTTTTGCATGCATTTCCAGAGAGTTCATAGACCTCTTGGTATATAGTGAAGTGCCTAATGATAGTTCAGCATAGTAATATCCTAAAGACCACTTGGTATACAGTCAAGTAACTAATGATAATTCAGCATAGTAATATCCTAAACAAATACAGAATTGTAGATGATTCTTTTGTGACAATATTAAGATTTTGTTTTAATATCTTTCAAAATCAAAGGATTTTAGACTTAGAAGTTTCGTTTAAAATTTGTCATAATTTTGTTATTTTTAATTATAGCACAATTTTCTTGTCTTTTCTTTTCTTTTTTTTTTTTTTTGAGACAGAATCTCAAGCTGTCACCCTGGGTAGAGTACTGTGGCGTCACAGCTCCAGCAACCTCAAACTCTTGGGCTTAAGTGATTCTCTTGCCTCAGCCTCCCAAGTAGCTGGGACTATAGGCGCCTGCTGCAACGCCCAGCTATTGTTTGGTTATAGTTGTCATTGTTGTTTGGCGGGCCCAGGCTGGATTTAAACCCACCAGCTCTGGTGTATGTGGCTGGCACCCTAGCTGCTTGAGCTATAGGCACCAAGCCAGAGCATGATTTTCTATTTGTTGAAATGAAGTTCACACTCAGTGGGGAAAAAATTCTGATTATGTCACAAGGTCTAGGAAGTGTGTTCAGGTATTAAAAGAAAAGTGGAAAAAGAATCATAAAATATTAGAACTAGAAGGATTCTTAAGGAAGTCATTCATAGGAAGAAAGTGAGGCCCATAAGGCTTGTATCAGGTCACAACACATAGCATATTAATAAAACCCTATTTTCTGAACTTCAGCCAGCTAAAGTTAAGTTGGCATATGTACTTTCAACCTCAGATTTTGAAAAACTACATTGATGATTTAAAGTTATCTAAAGTAGAAACTGATCCTCACAAGGGTGTCCAACCTATAGCACTTGGGTGGCATGCTGGTTTTATGGGGACTTTTTTTGCTTATCTATGGTGTCAAATATCACAAAAGTATTTAGGAACTTTTTTTGCTGATCAGCTTTCCTTGGTGTTTGTGTAAGTAATGTGTGGCCCAAGACAAATCTTCCAATGTGTAGCAGAGAAATTAAAAGGTTGGACACCATTCAGTATTTGTTTGAAACTAGAAAAGTGCTAGATGGCTGATTACTGGAGTGAACTAGCTATCTAGCACAAGTTTAGAGTGTGAGAGTAACTTTGAAAGTGAACTAATTGCTCATTAATTCCTTAAGTTCAAGCATTATAGGAACATATGACTTCCATTTGAGATTAAATCTGTTTTATACCTAATCCTTGTCTAATGTTCTGTTACTATCACAGGCCTTATTAGGTGTGAGACTGTGACATAAACCATGAAGCGTATTATTAGCATTTTCTATTAGTAGGCATTTATGTCTCCATTTACAAATTTTATTAACCTCTGCAGCATCTTGAAGAATTGTTAACTCCAGTGTGAAGTTTTATTCAACTTTATTCAACTTTTAAAAGGCATTCTTTAGTTCTAGAATGATTTTGTATTAATAAGGAACATATGTTATTGGGAAGAAGTTCTAGCTTTAAGTTAGACTTTTCAGACTATTTTTAGTTTTCTATTAGCCATTTCTACTTCATTTCTAAACTAGAGCTTTTCAACATGCTTAATCTTTATAAATGAAAAATAAACGTCAGTTCTTATTTTAATAGAGAAAATCATTGTTCTCTTTATCGGTCTGTGTAAAAAATTCAAATTGTGTATTTTGACAGTTTTTTTCACATGTTCCAATATTATTTTACCTTTTGTGCTAGGTCATGCACGCACTTAGAAGTTACACACTTAAGAGGGTGGGTGATATTTGAATGTTATGAACAGACTTTTTTTATTTTTTGCCAAGTACATTTGTCTTTGCATAGTATTTTGATAATTGGCATCAAAATAATTTTATTATATATTCATAAAGAATGGCAAGGAAGATTGGAATGTCTTACTGAAATTTCACAAAAGTGTTGTTCCTTAAACTTCAGTGCAGAAAATCAAGGCAATCCAGATATGAGTGTGCCTGTATGTATAAGTAAATGAAAGGGAGATAAAATACTTTGTTATATGTGAAAAAACAGACATTAAAATAGTCTGTTATCTAAAGATACATGTAGGCAAGATTATTCATGCTTTTTAAAAATCCAAACAAGTGACTGGATTTGTACCTAGGTTTTCTCACTTCTATGATTTATTGATATTACTCCTTGCCGTTCCAAGGCAATGTATGTTGCCTTGATCTACAAGTTATTGTTGTGTGCATGTGAACAGGAGCATGCTCTGTCAAAGAGATTAACCTTTCCAAACTATACAAAACTTATTTATCCATTTATGTGTATATATATATTTATATGTAATTTACTATTGCAAAAAGAGAAAAATCTGTTGGGGGTGTTTTCCTGCCCTTATAACTTTAACATGAAATTTTCTTCCTACTTTAACCTTACTGATTAAGCTGTCCACAGCCTTATTTCTTTTTTAACTGACAGTATTTATTGGGACTAGCTTACTTTATTCTTAATTATGTATCCTGATATTTTATGAGAATGAGTATTGTATTGCAGTGTTATTATTTAGTGAGCCTTTGTTAGATAGAAAGCAAGATATTTCCCGTAGTCCTCTGTAAGTTTTAAATTATAGAGGTGAGCAAGGTATTTTTCTGTAAATCAGTTTACTAAATTATATTGTTTTTAAACTAGTTGTGATGGTAAAGTTCAGTAAGGCAAATGTAGGACTTTCTCAATTTAATTTCAAGCTTAAAATACATGACAAAGTACAGATATAAAAATCACTGGCTTAGGATTATATATATATATGTAGAGATGCTGCTATACTAGGTTCATGTCCATAATTATATTTTCTGTTAAAGCTTATTTGAAAACTTGTTTAGCCCCAGAATATATTTCTCTTTACTCACAAACAAGTGAATTTAACTGCAAATATAGATGATGGTTAAGCAACATTTGAGAAGAAAGGCATATTGATTCAGAATCATTGGTAAGATCTACAAAAGTACATGTTTTCTTTTGTCACGGAGTATAACACTTGCTTTAACTGAGTAGCTTATAATGTTATTTAGGAAGCGTATTAAAAGTTCTTCATTCAGCTCTTATGCTTTCCCTTCCTCATTCTTTCTGCCTCTTGATCTCTTGGTTTTAAAATCTTCCTCCTTATTTTGTAGACACTGCTCTCCTGTTCACTACTTCTTCTCTGTCTTTACGTCTCATCACTGGGCCTCTCTCAGTGTCTGTTTTCCCAACCTTCATCCCAAATTCCAGCTGTATATCTACAACCAGTTGGTCAGGTAACTTTGCACCTTTTTCAGTGCACTCTTTGATAGAGCATGCTCTGTTCTTTTTGTTTGTTTTGTTTGCTTCCTCCTGCCCCTTTTTAATAGCCTGGAAGCCTCTTGTCAAATGATTAATAGATTTTACCCTTTTGTTTCCATATTAACTTGAGATGATTACTCAATAAGTAAGATGACAGTTCTTAAGCTTTTTAGTGTTTGTGGGATGTGTGAATGCATTTTTGTTGGTCAGCTATAAATAAAACCCCAGTAATATGAGCAGCCACCTTTTATTTAATTGTGGCATCTACCTTTGAAGAGAGATTTTTAGTAGGCTTTAAGCTAAATAATTTCTCCTAAATCAATAATTTCTCCTAACACTTTGGGCCTAATATATGACTGGCTATTTAAGTTCAGAGGTCAAATTAAATTGAATGAGGCATTTGGTGCATCATTTGCTCAAGTAAATAGTTATGTTTATATGTATAAGACATTTAACTTGGTGCTCAGTGCTCTCTCCCTGAAAGAAAGACTTACCATCTGACATTACATCTCTTAAGTAAAGAGAAACCAAATTCACCAGACCTGAAGCAAAGCCAGACAGAATTTAAAAATAAAAGGAGAAAAGGGACATGAACATGTTTTTTGTTTGCTTGCTTGTTTGAGGGATTTGGGATTGTTTTTGTTGTTGTTTTGGTCTTTGTTGTTTTGGGGTTTGTGTGTTTTCTGATCTAAGCCTTCAAAATAATTCTTACATCTTCTGTTATATATGGAAAAGAATAACCTATAACAAATGCACACATAAAAGTTAAGTTTTAATCTTATCAGTTGTCTAGATTTTCTGAAGATTTTTTCTGCATTCACTGTTTTTCATTTGCTAATCTTAGAAACCACTGTAAGTTAACATAAATTTTCTCATTTTCTGAATAAGTTGACTCAAGAAATCTTCTGTTATCTCAAACTTTTTTCAGAGGAAGTAGTGTGAATGTTCTTCTTTTGCACAGCTTGTTGATCAGGTGATGAGTGATAGAGCTCTCAAAGTGACCTCTTCCTCTAGGTTTGTTCTCTCACTCTTCTTTACGGTGTGACCACAGGTTTCTGACAAAACGAGAGCAGAAACTAATGCAACGGCGACAACATGCAGAGGAGCTCCTAGAGTGGAAGCGGCGTTTAGATGCAGAAGAAGCAGAAATTCGTCAAATGGAAAAACAAGCTTTGGCTGCCTGGGACAAAGAGTTAATAAAACCCAAAACACCTAAGAAAGAACTGGAGGACCAGAGAACAGAACAGAAAGGTAAGTGTGTTCAGACTGCCAATCAAAGCCTAACATAATTGAAAGATTTCTTTCATGCTTTCAAAAGTCCAAATGACTAAGGGACATTACAATTGAAAAATGCTAGAGAAATTAGATAAAAAATATGTAAATAACTTTATGCCAGTGTACACGTGAAAACTTGAAGAAATGGCTAAATTCTCCTAAAAAATACAATTTCAAAGTAATTAGTAGGATAAGAGAGCCTTCCTGATTCTTTTACCATTAAAGAAATTATACTTCAGCAACTAAACATCTTTTTACAAAGACCTTCTCTGGCTCCTACAAAATATTAAACATTCAAGAGGGGAAAAAGTCCGGTCTTATAATTCTTTACCTTTCCATAGCACAGAAAAAGAGGCATTTCTCAACTCATTTTATGTTGCTATTTGATACTAAATCCATAAAAGGATAATATCAGAAAGGTAAAGGCCAGTCTTACCTATCTTAAATTAAATATTAGTACACCATGTTCAACTATAGAAGCAAATCTAATATTTCATGACCAGCTAGGATTTGGCACACATTAAAAATTTGATAATGTAGTGATTTACCCTCTGCAAATTAAAGGAGAAAAATTATGTGATTATCTCAGTGGATTCAGAAGAGGATTTTGATAAAACTTAAAAAGCACTTATGATAAAACAATAAACTTTAGGTCAAAGTAGCCATAAAAATGAACTTTCTTTACTCAAGGGCGTATATTAACAAAAATAAAAAGCATATCATACATAATGACAAAACAAAGCATTTCCTTTGAATTTGGAAATAAGGCCAAGGTGCTCATTTCATCTCTTCTGTTCAGCATTGTGTGGAAGTCCAGACAGTTCATTAAGATTAGAAAATATATTAAAAGCTATAAGGAGTGAGAAGCAGCAGCAAAATTCTCATTATATACAGTTATTAAAGCTATGTACATAGAAAATCTGGAATTTATATGTTAACTATTAGAATTAATAAGTGAGTTTAGCTAAGTTGCTGATTATAAGTCCCAAAATATACAACTCAATGGCTTATCTGTAGACCAGCAAAAATTTTTGTTAGACAAATCTAATTTTTGAAAAAGATACAAATGGAAACAAAATATAATAGAAACAAAATACATGAAGTACAGAGAAATTTAACACAAAAAAGTACATAAGATCTTTATGGAGAAAAATTTACAATTTTATTGGGAGACATTTAAGAAAACCAAAATTAATGGAACATTGCTCTATATTCACAGATAGATTGAGTGACATAAGTCATTAATTTCCCTTGAAATGTCTGTGTTGACTATAGATATTTAAATCAAAAACCCATCAAGTTTCTTTATAGGGTTTCACAAGACTTATTTAAAAATTTATATGAAACAACAAAGGACTAAAAAGCAAAGATACTTTTAAAGATGAACCACCAAATATGGGAACTTACTTTACCAAGTATCAGGATTTCTAACAATATAGTGATTAAAACAGTAGTGATAATGCTTTGTAAATATGAAACAGACATGTGCATCTATGGAAGGTTGACATAGGCACCTTTGCAGACCAGTAGAGAAAGGAGGGATTCTCCAGTAACTACTTGCAGGGGGAAAAATGAGGTTGGATCCATATTTGACAATATAAAAGATCTGTTGCAAGAGGGAAATAAAGCCTGTAATGTGAAGAATTAACACTATGAAACCCTGAGATCTTTGTGGCAACTAAGAGAAAATATTTTTTAACGTTTTATGCGAAGCAAAAACTGAAAGATTAATAAAGAATTTCTGTTCATAAATACAAATATAGTAAAACAACAAAATAAAAGAAAATACTTATAACATGTATGACTAACAGAGTAATAGTATCAAGAATATACAAGTATAGCCAAACTTAGTAACTCATGCTGTAATCCTAGCACTCTGGGAGGCTGAGGCAAGAGGAATACTTGAGCTCAGGAGTTGGAGACCAGCCTGAACAAGAGTGAAACCCCATCTCTATTGAAAAAAAAAAAAATTATTTGCCAGGCTTTGAGATGGGTGCCTATAGTCCCAGCTATTTGGAAGGCTAAGGCAGGAGGATCACTTGAGCCTAGGAGATAGAGGTTACAGTGAGCTATACTTGTGCCATTGCACCCTAGCCCAGGTGACAGAGCAAGGCTCTGTCTTTAAAAAAACAATAATTAAAAATTTTAAAAATGTTAAAAAGAACATATGAGCAACTCAATAGTAGAATAAACAGTTCAGTAAGATCAATAATATAATAAAATAGTAACCATGTAAAAATCAGAAGAGCAGGCAATTCACGGATAAAGAACTCCAAATGGTCAATAAGGTTAGTCAGTGGTTTGTGAAAAGATGCTTAACTTCATTGGTAATCATGGAGATCTGTGGGTTGACATCTACAGGAACATCCAAGAACTGTGCCTTTGGAAAGGGCTATAAGTTCCACCACACTATTGGTGGTTATCACCAGGCAGCTTAGAAACAGCACAGCAATTTCCAGCTCCACTATCACTGTTGATATAAGTAATGTTTGTAAAATTCATACCTAATAAACAATTTAGGACAGTAAAAAAAAAAAGACTATCTCAATACTTCTCCCTTTTCTAACTACATACCATCTTGTGAGGACGTATTTTTCTGCATGTGCTTCAACCGAAACAAGTATTGCCACAGATTGAATACAGAAGCAGTCGTGAGACTCCAGCTGTTATATTTTAAGCCAGATATTAAAGATTTTTCCTCCAAAATAATTCCTCTCCTTTCTTTAAACTTTTATGGAAAATGTAGTTATTTTAAATCAAAAAATGTTATTTATGTTAACATGTAGATTTATTACTATTTTTAAAATAAGTTCTTAAAAAGTTTATCAGTTTTAATTTCTAGTATGGTAAGTATTGATAAATAACCATATCTATATAGTTATATGTAAACCATATCTAAATTAAAGCTCTTTAGGGTCTATAATCCTTTCTTTTTTTTTTTTTTTTTTTAAGACAGAGTCTCATGTCACCCTCAGCAGAGTGCTATGGCATCACAGCTCACAGCAACCTTAAACTCCTGGGCGTAAGCAAGTCTCTTGCCTCAGCCTCCCAAGTAGCTGGGACTATAGGTGCCCACCACAATGCCCGGCTATTTTTTTTGTTGTAGTTGCCATTGTTGTTTGGTAGGCCCAGGCTGGGTTTGAACTGCCAGCCCTGGTGTATATGGTTGGCGCCCTAACCTGAGGTATAGGAGCTGAGCCTCCTTGATCATTTTTAAGCATGTAAAGGAGTCATGAAGCCAAAATGTTTGAAAACTGCTGTCCTAGAGCAGTGTTTTTTAAGTTGTAGATTGTCACCCATCAGAGGCACGTGAAATGGGTTACAGTCAGCATTATTTAAAGTTGGAATACAATATGAAATATCAAGGATAAATTCAGGTATAATATGGTTAAAATAAAATGTCTCAAAAACCAGACATAATAAAAAAATTTAAAAAAATAAAAAATATTAAAAAAAGAAGACGTAAGACAGATGTAAATATACAGAGATACCAAAGTAGATAGATAGATACAGATATATACATGTAGATATGTACATATATACATACAGGTATTTATAGATCAATAACTTTGTAAGTTGGCTACTCAAGAGACTGCAACAAACTGTTCAACATACAGAGGTGATCTACATAAGGAACAAGGCCCACTGTACTGATAACATACATGTGGTACATGTCCAGTCTATGAAAATTAGGTCAACTTAAGGAGGTGGTCAATGTAGCGACATGGTCAACTGTGGAGGTTCTACTATATGTAGGTTACTACAAAAGTTTTGAGACAGACTGTGTGGTCCATTATTTCACTTCCAGGAAACAGTTAGTGGTGTCCTTTCTGATTCACCTATGTAAGTTTCAACTTGTTTGGCTTATTAGTATTGCTAGGAGGGCTTCATTTTTTTCCATCTGCACTGATTTTTTTGTTCCTTGATTTTTATTACCAGTAACTATCATTGCTGATTATGTGTGGTAGATATCTTTTTTCACTTGGCATCAGCCAAAATACTTTTTTTCCCCAAAAATTCTTAATTAAACTGACAGACTTTTTTTCATTTTTGAGAAAAAGTCTGTTTATCACCCTGAGTAGAGTGCCATGGTGTCATACCTCACAGTAACCTCTAACTCTTGGGCATAGGAATCCTCTTGCCTCAGCCTCCTGAATGGCTAGGACTACAGGCACCTTTCATAATGCCTGGCTATTTTTAGAGACCAGAGTCTTGCTCTTGATCAGGCTGGTCTTGAACTCCTGAGCTCAAGCAATCCACCTACCTTAACCTCCCAGAGTGTTAGGATTACAGGAGTGAGCACTGGGCCCTAGACTGACAGACTTTGTTGAAGTAAATGTCAAGTGACATGATAAAGACATTATACCTAAATCCAAATAGTAATACTATGCTAAGAACAAATGTAAAGTGTAACAGTTCAATTTTCCCATTGACCAAGATTGTGTATTTTTTCTTTTCACCTTTCTGTCTAGAAATAGTGAGTGAGGAGGAATCTCCAGTACCTTTCTTCTCTCATCGAAACAGTGAAAGCTCTATTCCAGAAGAACTGGGCAGTCCTGCTGTTGAATATACACCATCTGAATCTATAGTGCAGGAGCAGCAAGGAAGTCCAGATCACAGTATACTTACTGAAGAAATGGTTTTTTCACAAGAACTAGAATCTTCTACCTCTCCTAGTAAACATGTAAGTTAATGTATGTGTTAAAAATTCTTGAAGGGCAGTCCAAACTTTGGCAGGGAGAGGAAGAACTACACATCTCCAGCTCTTCGGGAATTCTCAGACAGATCTGTTTTCTGCTTTCCAGGACAACTTCTGAGCTCCATTAGGTGGGCAGGGCCAGTGCTTAAATGACTTTGACTTTTGACTGAACTTTGGACCTGTCCCTTCCACCAGGCACAGCTTGATTGGATGGGCAGGCTGGTGTCTAAATGACTTTGAACTAAACTTTAGACCTCTTGCCTCTGCCAGGCAAGGCTTTTGAGCTGGATTGGGTGGGCAGGGCCAGGGTTTAAGTGACTTTGACCTCTGGCCTCTACCTGATGGGGCTCTTTCAGCTCAATTGGGTGGGTGGGGCCAGAGTTTAAGTGACTTTGGACTGAACTTTGGACCTTTAGCCTCCACCATGTGGGGCTCTCTGAGTTCAATTGGCTGGGCAGGTCCTATATTTAAGCAATGTTGACCTCAACTTTGGATTAGCACTCTCCACTAGGTGGAGGCTCTCTAAGCTCAATTGGGTGGGTGGGGCCTAGTTCAAAGAGAGTGCTAATTCAAAATTTGGACTGAACTTTAGTTGTGCTCCCTGCTGGGCAGCAGGCCCCTGAGCTTGATTAGACAGGCAGGTGCCTAATACCTGAGCAACTTTGTCTGGGCTCTGGGCCTACACTGTCCACAGAGCTGTGGCCCTCAGTGCTCAATTGGCTGGATGGTGTCTAGCACATAAGCATCTCTCCTGAACTCCGGGCCAGTGCCGTCAGCTGGGCAGCTTTGTGAGCTTGATTTGGTGGGTGGAGCCAGTGCTGGCAGAGCGACTTTGACTGGAACTCTGGGCTAGGACTGTCTAATGATTCTGGTTTCCCTGGAGACACCGTCTGGGGTTGCAGATTCATCTCTTGTCTGCCTTTGTAGTGCAGCAGTGGCACTGCAACAGGGAGGAGTGGACTCATCAGGGACAACTTATCAATTGAACTAAAAAAATATAGAAGAGGAAGAAGCCGAAAATACTCATGAGGAGGAATCAGCAGAAGAACTCTGGAAACATGAAAAGTCAGAGCAAATCAGTGCCTCCTGGGGACGTCAAAGAAAATACATCAGAAAATTCCATCCACAGAAAAACTGCTGAAATGTCAGAAGTAGAATTTAGAATATGGACGGCAAATAAGATAATTGGAATGGAGGAA
Organism: Galago senegalensis; assembly: GCA_963575145.1. Classification (NCBI taxonomy): domain Eukaryota; kingdom Metazoa; phylum Chordata; class Mammalia; order Primates; family Galagidae; genus Galago; species Galago senegalensis. The sequence continues at coordinate 8,053 of CAUYTI010081646.1, read as the reverse complement.
AAGATGGAAACAGAGAACCAAAAAATAGTTCAGAAGTTCTTTCAAGAAATTAATGAATTCAAAGACAAAGTCACCAAGGATATGAACATAATAAGGAAAGATATAGCAGAGCTTAAGGAATTGAAAAAAGTATTTATGGAGCTTCAAAATACAGTAGAGTTCCTCAGAAATGGAGTTGATCAGTGTGAAGACAGAATCTCAGATAAAGAAGACAAGACTTTTGAACTATCTCAAGCATTCAAAGAGGCAAAAAAATGGAGTAAAAGAACAAAATATTCTCTGAGAGTTATGGTATCATTCCAAGAAATCAAACATCAGAATTACAGGGATTCCTACAATAATTATAGAGTATAGAGAGTTATGGGATCATTCCAAGAACTCAAACATAAGAATTATAGGGATTCCTAAAGGAGAATTTGTCCCAAAGGCACAAATTCTGTGCTCCAAGACATGGTGAAGAATTTCCCAAGTATTGCAAGAGACACAGAAATAAAGATAGTAGATTGTTTTGGAACCCCAGCAAGACTCAATCCAAACAAAGCATCTCCTAAACACATTGTAATTAATTTTACATTAATTAATTAATGCCAACATTAATATGAAGGAGAAACTTGTGCAAGCAGCCAGACATAAGAAAAGTATTACTTACAGAGGGAAAAGTATAAGGATGACTATAGATCTCTAAGCCAAAATTTTCCAAGCCAGAAAAGGATGATCATTAACCTTCTTCAACAAAACAATTTCCAGCCCAGGATCCTATATCCTGCTAACCTGAGTTTTATTTGTGATGGAGAAATCAAATACTTCACTGACATCAACATGCTAAGGAAATTTGCTACGATTTGGCCAGCTCTAGAGGAAATACTCAGACCCGTTCTTCATTACAGTCAATAGGAGAATACACCACCAAAGTGTGTATCCAGAAATTTCCTACCCAGAAATGAAAGAACAGATCCTATCTTCCACAATGGTGAAAGGTATAAAATTAAGCTCGGGACTTCTGAAAAACAAGATGAGCAAAACTCTGCCACCTCTATCAATTCTCTCAATTAATATGAATGATTTGAACTCTCCTTTAAAGAACCGACTAGATATAAAAACTCAGGCCAGATATCTGTACCTACAAGAAACTCACCTTACCTCAAAGGAAAACAAGACTCAGGCAAATGGAAAGGAGAAAAAAGCTGGGGTTGCAGTCCTATATACAGATACAATTGGATTCAAACCAACAAAAATAATGAAAGATAAAGATGGATACTACATACTAGACAAAGGAAACACACAATATGAAGAGATTTCAATGGTTAACATTTATGCACCCTATCTGAATGCTCCTCAATATATAAAACAAACCCTAACTGATCAAGACAATACGATGCCTTCACACACTATAATAGTTGGAGATTTCAACATCTCATTGGCAGTACTGGACAGATCTTCCAAGCAGAAACTAAACAAACGGACTTAAACCAGACCCTAGAACAAATGAACTTAATAGGCATAAAGTGTTCTTTATAGTTCTTTAAGTGTTCTTAAAGAACAAACAAAACCAAATACACATCCTTCTCATCAGCCCACTGATCGTCTTCCAAAATTGATCATATCTTAGGTCACAAGGCTAAAACCTCAACAAATTCAAAAGAATAGAAATTATCCCCTATATCTTCTCAGATCATCATGAAATAAAAGTTGAATACAATAGCAACAGAAGTCTTCATACTCACATAAAATCATGGAAACTAAATAACCTTATGCTGAATGATAGCTGGGTCATAGATGAAATCAAGAAGCAGATCATTAGATTTCTGGAACAAAAACAATAATGAACATACAAACTATGAAAACCTGTGGGATACTGCAAAGGCAGGCCTTACAGGGAAATTTATAGCATTAGATAATTAGCATTTCTTTTCATCAAGAAAACAGAAAGAAAGCAAGTCAGCAACCTAACAGGCCATCTCAAGCAACTGGAAAAGGAAGAACAGTTGAATCCCAAACCCGGCAGAAGAAAAGAAATAACCAAAATGAGAGCAGAACTAAATGAAATTGAAAACAAAAAATTATTAAAAGATCAGCAAAACAAAAAGTTGGTTCTTGGAAAAGATTAATAAAATTGATAAACCCTTGGCTAGACTAACCAAAACCAGAAAAATAAGATCTCTTAACTATTGTCAGAAATGATAAACAGAAAGAACAGATGCCACAGAAATATAAAACATTCTCAACAATTACTACAAAGAACTCTATTCCCAGAAATACAAAAATGTAGAGGAGATAGACCAATATCTGGAAGCACAATACCTTCCAAAATATCAAGTACGGAAATAGCATCAATTATACAAAATCTCCCAAAAAAGAAAAGCCCTAGACCAAAAGGTTTCACACAGAATTCTATCAAACCTTCAAAGAGGAACTAGTTTCTATAATGCATAAACTTTTCCAAAATATAGAAATCCACCCCAACACATTCTATGAAGCAAATATCATCCTGATCTCCAAACCAGGAAAGGACTCAACAAAAAAAGAGGACTATAGACCAATATCATTAATGAGTATCAATGCAAAAATATTCAACAAGATATTATTAGCAAACTTGGCTCGGCACCTGTAGCTCAGTGGCTAGGGTGCTGGCCACATACACCAGAGCTAGCAGGTTCGAACCCAGCCCAGGGCTTCCCAAGCAATGGGAACCCAGCCCAGGGCCTCTACAACAGAAAAATAGCCAGGCATTGTGACAGGTGCCTATAGTCCCAGCTAGTTGAGAGGCTGAGGCGAGAGAATCACTTAAACCCAAAAGTTTAGGCTTGGCGCCTGTGGCTCAAGCAGCTTAAGGCGCCAGCCACATACACCTAAGGTGGCGGGTTCGAATCCCCAGCCTGGGCCTGCCAAACAACAATGATGGCTGCAACCAAAAAATAGCCAGGCATTGTGGCAGATGCCTGTAGTTCCAGTAACTTGGGAGGCTGAGGCAAGAGAATCACTTAAGCCCAAGAGTTGGAGGTTGCCGTGAGCTGTGACACTATGGTGGCACTCTACCCAGGACAAAATAGTGAGTGAGACTCTTGTCTCAAAAAAAAAAAAAATAGACATGAAAGATCTCTATAAAGAGAATTAGGAAACTTTGAGAAAGAAAATAGCAGAAGATGTCAACAAATGGAAGAACATGCCATGCTCATGGCTGAAAGGAATCAACATTATTAAAATGTCTATACTACCGAAAGCAATCTATAGATTTAATGCAATCCCCATCAAAGCACCAATGTCATACTTTAAAGAACTTGAAAAGAATAGTACTTCAATTCATATAGAACCAGAAAAAACCTTGAATAGCAAATACAGTTTTAGAAATAAAAACAAATCTGGAGGTATCACAGTGTCAGATATCAGGTTATATTGCAAGACTTTAGTGATCAAACAGCCTGGTGTTGACACAAAAATAGACACTTATATCTATGGAATAGGATAGAGAATGTAGAGATGAACCCAGCCATATATCATCATTTAATCTTCCATAAGCCTAACAAAACATGCAAGGGGTGGGGGTGGGGGGAATTCTTATTTAACCAATGGTGCTGGGAGAGCTGGTTACCCATATGTAGAAAACTGAAACTGGACCTGCACCTCTCACCATTGACAAAAATTGATTCTCGTTGGATAAAAGGTTTAAATTTAAGACATGAAACAATAATTCTAAAAGAGAGTGTGAGAAACACTTGAAGATATTGGCCTGGGAAAAATCATTATGAGGAAACCCCCCCACCGCCAACAATTGTAGCAACACTAAAAATAAATAACTAGGGTTTGATCAAGCTAAAAAGCTTTTGCACAGCAAAGGGTACCACAAACAAACTAAATAGACGAGGCTTTAGGATGGGAGATTTTTGCATGTTATGAATCTGATAAAGGTCTGATAACTAGAATCTACAGAGAAATGCAAATCAAAATCACTCTAAGCTATCACCTAACCCCAGCAAGATTAGCCCATATCACAAAGTCCCAAAACAGCAGATGCTGGCGTGGATATATAGAGAAGGGAACACTTCTACACTGCTGGTAGGATTGAAAACTCTTACAGCCTTTTTGGAGAGACATATGGATGATCCTCAAAGATCTAAAAGTAGACTTTCCATTTCTCTGCAATCCCATTACTGGGTATCTACCCAGAAGAAAAAATTATTCAACCACAGAGACATTTGCACTAGGATGTTTATTGCAGCTCAATTCATAATTGCCAAGTCATGGAAGAAGCCCAAGTGCCCATCAACCCATGAATGGATCAACAAACTGTGGTTTACGTATACCATGAAATATTATGCAACCATTAAAAAAGATGGAGACTTTACATCTTTTACACTTACCTGGATAGAGTTGAAATACATTCTTCTTAGTAAAGTATCACAAGAATGGAAAACTATCCAATGTACTTCATACTAATATGAAATCAATATGTAGACAATTACATGCTCATAATAACAATAAAACACGAATACACTCCAGTTCAGTGGTAGAGGGGAACAGGAGGGTGGGGAGGGCAGAGGACATATGGCAGAAAGAGTGAGGTCATGAGGTGGGATCTCATCTAATATGCACATTTTGAGGGTGTATAACACACCTCCGGGTAAGGGACTCTTCTACAAATGGAACTTTACCCTGGAAGTGAGAACAATGTAACCTAAAAATTTTACCCTTATATTAGTTGGAAAAAATAAAGAAAAAACTCAAAAAATAAAATTAAATATTGTATAAAAAGAGTTATTTAGAAAAAAATTGTCTGAAATGTATATTATTAGCAGTTATTTGTACTATTATCATCCATACTTGTAGCGTACAAGATATAACATTTCAATAGAGAGAAAACTTTCCATTGATTTATAAATGTGTACATTATAGCTTTAGTGGCAGTTATAAAATTATATGCTTCGAGTCTATTAATATTGAAGAGATAGGAACTTCTAAAGTCTTTAATGATTTATAGGAACAACACAGATTATTTTTGAAATTTGTGTTTCATCATGTAGCAGAAATAAGATCTTAAAACATACCACAGTACCTTTACTATAATTTAGTTAATAACTGTATAACTTACAGAATAAAAGTAATGGTTTCATTTCTTTAAGGCAGGTATGAAATGGTTAATGATTCTAAATTAGAATAATGGTCATTATTAGAATAAGAAGAATATTTTTACATTATTCTTAATTCCATACATCAAAGAAAGAAATTTAACTGGTAAAAACTCAAGATAGAAACTTAACTTTTTTAAACTTGATTTTATAAAGTACAAGCATTCCCTGGGCTATGGATGACCAGCTTAACAGCATTCCATACTTATGATTCTACTTATGGAATCACCATTTGTAATTAAATTATTAAATTAATAATTTGGGAACTAGTTTCTTCCATGCATGTAAACAAACCTGCATGGTATAAACAATTTGTTGGTGCGGCACCTTTACATTAGCAGCTAATCTCATTGTAAGTTGCTTAACGCACAGCATCGCTTTCATCTTAACTATTTGATTTGGCGAGTCTGTGTTTACCCTGATGACTATGCCTCCGACACAAAAGTCCACTGCAAGTCCAGGTGAGCCTGCAGCGAAGAGGAAAGTGATTATATTGGAAACAAAAATAGAAATAATTAAGTGTTCAGAGAAAGGCCAGGCACTTTCATTCATTGGGAAAGCATTAAGTTTCAGTTACTCCACTATCAGAACAATTATAAAGGAGAAAGTGAGAAAACAGAACATGTGCATGGCAGTCCACTGAAGAAAGCATCAATTATTACTAAGTAGTAAAGTGAATTACTTACTGAAGTGGAAAAGTTATTGATTTGTTTAGAAGATCAATATAAGCATAGTATTTCTGTTAGCCTAGCATTGATGAAACATTAGGGGTTAACCTTTCATGTTCTTTTTTGAAATTTCTCCCATTTCCTATCTAAACTTTTTTTGAGTTTGTTTTTATGTTCTGTTGGTTTTAATTTAAAGAAAGAGGGCAGTAGTTTCTGTAACTTCTTACAATACAAGTGTTATTACACTATTACACTGTATTATTACTACCACATATTGGCCATTATAGTATTATTGTTACTGTATGTTCCTTGTTCGTTAGGGTTTTTTTTTTTTTTTGAGTTACATACAAATCCAACCTAAAGACATTCTCAGAAATGTTATCTTGTCTATAACCTCAGGACTACCTGCATATTAAGTATATTAATATTAGAATTAGCGTAACAATATTAAATATTTAGAACACAGACATTATTTTTTTAAAAAAATCTGCCTAAATTCAGAATGAAATATGCTTTGTTAAAGTCTTCATTTCAGGGGAAGTGAAGAACTAACTACATTTCCCCTATTGAAAAAAATTGATCAGATTCAAGTGTGTTACAGCACTTAGAAGATTTAGAAGGCTCGGCGCCTATAGCTCAACCGGCTAAGGCGCCAGCCACGTACACCTAAGGTGGCGGGTTCAAATCCCCAGCCTAGACCTGCCAAAACAACAATGACAGCTGCAACCAAAAAATAGCCGGGCGTTGTGGCAGCGCCGGTGGTCCCAGCTACTTGGGAGACAGAGGCAAGAAACTCGCTTGAGCCCAGGAGTTGGAGGTTGCTATGAGCTGTAATGCCATGGCACTCTACCCAGGGGGACAGCTTGAGGCTCTGTCTCAAAAAAAAGAAGATTTAGAAGAAATACATTTTTTGTTCAGTAAAGAGCCTGTTCCATATTATGTTGAAAATGCCCTGAAGTTCTTGTGCATATACTTGAAATCAGTGTTTTTAGATTACAAAAATCTTATAATTAAATGACCATGTTAGTGATTTCTTATTTGCCATAGATAAAACTAGATCTATATAGATAATTTACTTATAGCATTCTCTACTATTACACTTACTGTTATATAAATTGCTACCTTCTAGGAATATATAACCAAAATGTGCATTTCTTTTTTTTTTTTTTTGTTTTGAGACAGAGTTTCAATGTGTCACCCTCAGTAGAATGCTGTGGTGTCACAACTCACAGCAACCTCAAACTCTTGGGCTCAGGCGATTCTCCTGCCTCAGCCTCCCAAGCAGCTGAGACTACAGGCACCCGCCACAACACCTGGCTATTTTTATTTGTTGTTGCAGCTGTTGTTTAGCTGGCCCAGGGCAGATTCAAACCTGCCATCCATGGTGTACGTGGCCAGCACCGTAACCACTGTGCTACGGGTACCAAGCCCAAACTGTGCATTCTGACACAATCTTATAGTTTATTAAGTCTTACAAATTGATTAGATTCTACCCAGTATCATCATTCAGGTTTAGGATAGTCACAAACTGAATACTAAAACTTAGGTTTTCGTCTCATAAAAAAAATATATCTAGGATAGCCAAACTAATATGTCTTAAAGTGGTTTTATAATAAAATTTGCAATAAAATATTTATTGAGTGTTCACTTAACAATTATAGATAGTATATTAAATGCTTCACGTGGATTATCTCATTTAATCTTCCCAGTAGTTCTATAGAATATGTACTGTTCTAATCCCTGCTCTAAAGAGCAGCAGGCTAGGAAACTTGACAAAAATCAGAAGCGATAGTAGCTAGGAATCAAATCAAGCATTCTCACTTCCACTTGATATCAGGGTAGAAATTTTGTCCTTTGTAATAATCTCTTCTGTGTAGTCTCCTTTGCTTTCTTTTGTTCTTCCCCCTCTTCCTGTCTCCCTTCCTTCTAGGAAAGTAGTACATATTTAGCATTTGTAAATTAAAAGAATGGGGGAGCAAATGTCACTGACACAATAGCCACTTCTTTTTTTTTTTTTTTTTTTTTGAGACAGAGCCTCAAGCTGTCCCCTTGGGTAGAGTGCCATGGCATTACAGCTCACAGCAACCTCCAACTCCTGGGCTCAAGCGAGTCTCCTGCCTCCGCCTCCCAAGTATCTGAGACCACAGGCACCCGCCACAACGCCCGGCTATTTTTTGGTTGCAGCCGTCATTGTTGTTTGGCGGGTCCGGGCTGGGGATTCGAACCCGCCACCTTAGGTGTACGTGGCTGGCGCCTTAGCCG
>CAUYTI010081645.1:0-25141 GCA_963575145.1 Galago senegalensis | reverse complement strand
TAGAGTGCCATGGCATCACAGCTCACAGCAACCTCCAACTCCTGGGCTCAAGCGAGTCTCCTGCCTCTGCCTCCCAAGTAGCTGGGACCACAGGCGCCCATCACAATGCCCAGTTATTTTTTGGTTGCAGCCATCATTGTTGTTTTGGTGGGCCTGGGCTGGATTTGAACCCACCACCTTGTTGGGTGTATGTGGCTGGCACCTTAGTCACTTGAGCCACAGGCGCCGAGCCAGTGTATGAATGGATTGAGATGGGTACACTACACACAGGTGAACAAAGCTAAGAATGTCATCTGACTTCCCATTAGAAGCCACACAACATAGGCATCTTTTACAATACAAGAGAAAGGTATCTTCAGAATGTTGAAAGATAAAAACTGTCTACAATTTGATGGTAAACAAAAATCGTCTTCAAAAGTGAAGGAGCGGCTCAGCGCCTGTGGCTCAAGCGGCTAAAGCACCAGCCACATACACCTAAGGTGGCGGGTTCGAATCCAGCCTGGGCTGCCTAACAACAACAACAGCTGCAACCAAAAAAACAGCCGGGCGTTGTGGCGGGCGCCTGTGATCCCAGCTTCTTGGGAGGCAGAGGCAGGAGACTTGCTTGAGCCCAGGGGTTGGAGGTTGCTGTGAGCTGGGATGCCACAGCACTCTACCCAGGGGGACAGCTTGAGGTTCTGTCTCAAAAAAAAAAAAAAAGTGAAGGAGAAACTGACTTTTCGCTTTTTGTCTGGTGGTAGCCATCAGGTAAGCCAAGCTAAATGGGGCTGTGGAGGACATCCAGGAGCTATGGAGGATAAAGCAATCTGGTATAACAAGCTTTCTTCTCAGGGTCCAATGCTGGCAGTACCCCCAGCTCTTTGAGCCCGACAGGCTCCCCACCCTCCCTGGCCAGATAAAGTGCACAGAAGAAATATAGAAGAGAAGCTTGGTGCTTGTGGCTCAAGTGGTTACAGGAGCCAACCACATACACCTGAGCTGGAGGGTTCAAATCCAGCCTGGGCCCGCCAAACAACGATGGCTGCAAGCAAAAAATAGCCAGGCGTTGTGGCGGGCGCCTATGGTCCCAACTACTTGGGAGGCAGAGGCAGGAGAATTGCTTGAGCCTAGGAGTTGGAGGTTGCTATGAGCTATGATGCCAGAGCACTCTACCCAGGGCAACAGCTTGAGGCTCTGTCTCAAAAAAAAAAAAAAAGAAAAAGAAAAAGAAAGAAAGAAATACAGAGTAGGAATTGCTCCATTTCTTCCAAATTTCAGGTTTGCTGACTTAATAGGTAGTTTGATTTCAAAATTCAATTGGTTTCCCTGAGCCAATTTTTCTTCTGTTTTCTCTAGGGGTTTCAGAAGGCTTAGTTAATTGATTTCCAGAAAATATTCATAGCAGGCTTGTAAAATTTCTTGAGACCTAAGACCTACCTAAATTACTTCCTACTTAAAAAGAAAAAAAGAAAAGAATCTTAAACTATACATTTTGATTTTGTGTAGAGGTTGTTCAGCTAGAGGAACAAATGTCTATTAAACTAAAAAAAAAAAAAAAGAGATTTTTCAACAAAGAAAAGGAAGAGACTTAATTGCCACTAGATCTTCCCTATAAAAAATGTTGCAAGTTTTTCAGGCTAATGAAATAATACAGATGGGAACTCAGATCTAAATACAGAAATAAAAAGGACTGGAGGGCTCAGAGACTACAGCTCAGCAGCTAGGGCGCCAACTACATACAACCTGGAGCTGGCAGGTTCAAATCCAGCCTGTGCCTGCCAAACAACGACAACTACAACCAAAAAAAAGCCTGGTGTTATAGGGGGTGCCTACTGTACCAGCTACTTGGGAGGCTAAGGCAAGAGAATTGCTTAAGCCCAACAGTTTGAGGTTGCTGTGAACTGTGATGCCACAGCATTCTGTCCAGGGTGACACAATGAGACTCTGTCTCAAAAAAAAACAAAAACAAACGAACAAAAAAAGCACAAGAAATGGCCAATAAGTGAGTAAATGGAAAAGATTTTCCTTTTTCATATTTTTAAGTGTCATTAAAAGCAAAATTAGTAATGATAAATTGTGGCGCTTACACCATGTATAAAAGTAAAATGTATGACTACTGCAGTCCAAAGATACAAGGGGAACGTGAAAACATACTTTTCTTGAAGTTTTTCAAATACATGTACCATAAATAAAGTGGCATATTATTTTAAGACAGACTATAAGAAAAAAGATGAATATTTTAAGCCACAGAGCAACTGCTATAAATGTAAAACAAAGGTTTATAGCTAAGAGAGTAGATGGAATAGTACAAAAGTAATCAAAAAGAAGCAAGGAAAAGAGGAAAGAATAAACAGAAAACAGATGGGATAAATGGAAAACAAACAGCAAAATCATAAACTTAAACCCAACCGTACTGAAAAAGACAAAAATTCAAGTGGTCTAAATACCTCAATTAAAAAACAAAGATGGTAAGACTGACTTTTAAAAGATCCAATCATCTATTACCTAAAAGAAAGAAATTAATCCTAGCACTCTGGGAGGCTGAGGTGAGGCAGGTAGATCTCGAGTTCAGTTAGGGGCCAACCTGAGCAAGAGCCAGACTCCATCTATAGAAAAACTAGCAGGGGCTCAGCATTTGTAACTCAGCAGCTAGGGCACCAGTCACATATGCTGGAGAAGGCAGGTTCGAACCCAGCCCAGGCCTGCTAAGCAACGACAACAAAAAAATAGCCAGGTGTTGTGGCAGGCGCATGTAGTCTCAGCTACTTGGGAGGCTGAGGCAAGAGAATCACTTAAGCCCAAGAGTTGGAGGTTGCTGTGAGCTGTGATGCTACAGCACTCTACCAAGAGCAACAAAGTGAGAAAAAAATAATAATAAAATCTACAAGGCTGGGCACAGTGGCTCACACCTATAATCCCAGCACTCTGGGAGGCTGAGGCTGGTGGATTACCTGAGTTTACAAGTTCGAGACTAGCCTGAGCCAGAGCAAGACCTCATCTCTAAAAATAGCCAGGTGTTGTGGCAGGCACCTATAGTCCCAGCTATAGCAAGAGAATCGCTTGAGCCCAGGAGTTCAAGGTTGCTGTGAGCTACGACAGCATAGCACTCTACTGAGGGTAACAAAGTGGGACTCTGTCTCAAAAATAAATAAATAAATGAAATAAAATCTATAAATATTTAGAAATTAAGAAGCAAACTTACACATAATGCATGTATCAAGAAAGAAATCAGAAGGCAAATCAGAACATATTTTGAAAATGATAATAAAAATACAACATACACAAATTGGTGAAATATAGCTATAGGATATACCTGAACAGTGCTTAGACAGAAATTTATCATGTTAAATGCTTCTATTAAAAAACAAGAACAGTTTGAAATTAAATGACTTAAGTTTTCATTCATTAGAAGCTAGGGAAAAAAAGAACAAATTAAACTCAAAGCAAGTTATATGAAATAATAAAGATAAGATGGGAAATCAAAAACAACAACAAAAACAGTAAAACAATAGAAATCCCAGATTTTTTTAAAGGTGAGTAAAACTGAGAAACCTCTAAGCAGAGTGAAGAAAAAAGAAAGAAAAAAGTTGTCAATATCAGAAAAGGAGGGACATAATTACAAATCCTAGAGAAATTAAAAGAACAAAAGAATGTTATTAATGGCTGTATACTAATACACTAATCAACCTGCATGAAATATGAAAATTCCTTGAAAGACAACCAAAACACAAGACAAAATATGAAACCTGGAGAGCCTATTGATGCCATCAAATTTAGAATGTACATAGGCTACAAAGTATACTGTTAATACATGGTAGTAGATATATTAGAAATTCATGATAATATAAATATTTTGCCATCTTTAAATGTACTTATTTTACATTCTCTAAGGATAGTTTTTCACATCTATATCCTTTATTCACTCTTAAATTATTACCTTGAATATTTAGCATTTCCCATCAGAGATGACAATTGTATTACTTTTTCTAACTCTAAAATCAGCTCTATTTTACAATCTGATATTTTTTTCTTCTTTAATCTAATTGCCTTTTTACTATTTTAGAGTATGTTCTTTTTCTTTTCTTTCTTTTTTTTTTTTTTCCTTTTTGGTAGAGATAGAGTCTCTCTGGGTTGCCCAGGCTGGTCTCTGAACTCCTGGCTCAATGAATCTCCTGCCTCCCTAAGTGCTGGCCATTACAGGTGTGAGCCACCACACCCAGCCTAATTTGAGACTATTTCCTTTGCTTGACTTCATAGGAACTTTTTGTTCAGTTATTATGTTAATTGCAATTAATGCTATAGTTTATTTCTACTAATTTTACAGTTAAGTTTCCCTTTATCTTTCAGCATTTCTTCTCTCAGTTAATGAACAGAGGTTCTTTGCAATGTCAGACCCTTGAAACCACTACCCCCTTCAAAAAGAAACCTTCAGATTATTATACTCCACCAGCAAAAGCTTTGCCACAAGGTCCTTAGAAATCTCCAACTCAGTTCCCACAATTTCCAGCCATGTCAAAGAAGCTCCTATTTAATGCAGAGTGCTGAATCCTAAAAGATTCTATGACAAGAGGACAAGGACTTGCTGTCCCTAAAGTAAGACAAAGAGTCTTGACTTTCACTTAACCAAAAAGTGGTCTGTATTGCACTCTGCAAAAACGAGAACTCTGAGGCTCTAACCTGAGAAACAGTCATCCTGGAATTCTAATGACTATTCCTGCTGGCCCACATATTTGGCTCTAGGTAGAAGGATTGGGGGAAAAAAAAATCCAGACCTTATGTGTGTATTAGGGTGTAGGGCAGTGGGGGGTTGAATGTCTGGGGGAATGCCTGTTAAGGACGCAGAACCAAACAATTTGCAAGCAAATGCCCTTGAACTGAATACATTTCAGCCAACACTTATTAAGCATATCCTCATTTAAAAGGGTACATCTGGCAAGGTGTAGTCACTCATACCTGTAATCCTGGCACTCTAGGAGGCCAAGGAAGGAGGATCACTTGAGGTCAGGACGTTCGAAACCAGCCCGAGCAAAGGCAGCAATCCTGTCTCTACTAAAAATAGAAAAATTTAGCCAAAAAGGTTAAGGCTGGAGGATCCCTTGAGCCCAGGAGTTTGAGGTTGCTGTGAGCTAAGTTGACGCCACTGCACTCTAGCCCAGGTGACAATAATGACCAATCTCAAAAGACTTTCAAGTATTATTTTTAGAGACTAGGTCTTGCTATGTTGCTCAGGTTGTTCTCAAACTCTTGGCCTCAAGTGATCCTCTCAACCTGGCTTCCCAAAGTCCTAGGATTAAAAGCATGAGGCACCACACCTGGCCAATATTCAGAAACTTTTTTTTTTTTTTTTTTTTGAGACAGAGCCTCAAGCTGTCCCCTTGGGCAGAGTGCCATGGCATTACAGCTCACAGCAACCTCCAACTCCTGGGCTCAAGCGAGTCTCCTGCCTCCGCCTCCCAAGTAGCTGGGACCACAGGCACCTGCCACAACGCCCAGCTATTTTTTTGGTTGCAGCCGTCACTGTTGTTTGGCGGGTCCGGGCTGGGGATTCGAACCCGCCACCTCAGGTGTACGTGGCTGGCGCCTTAGCCGGTTGAGCTATAGGCGCCGAGCCTATTCAGAAACTTTTAATATGGAACAATAAATATTCAAAAAATGTACTTCAGTAACAGTGCAAAATTATGCAGTTGGAACAAACAGATCTAAAAATAAAATATATAACTGCCAGCTAGAACAGAAAAGGGCCTCTCCATAATTTAACATACAATGAACAACAACAAAAAAAAAATCCAAATGGGGTTACAATGCCTAATCAGAATTTCCTGAACTATTCCCTGCACTGTCTGAACTAAAGACAAGAAGTAGTTAAAGAGGAACCGCTGGAAGAGGTACAAAACAAGGGGTCAAAAACTGGAGGGGTGAAAGGTGGGCAGGGCAGGAGAAAGCTTCTACTTTTATTCTTCTGTGCCATTTGGACTTTTGTTTTACCATAAAAGAACACATATAGTAAAATAGAAGTCCAAATGGTATAGAAGAGTACTTTTTTTTTTTTTGAGACAGAATCCCGTTATGCCGCCCTTGGTAGAGTGCTATGCCATCACAGCTCATAGCAACCTTAAACTCTTAGGCTTAAGTGATTCTTTTGCCTCAGCCTCCCAAGTAGCTGGGACTATAGGCACCCGCCAAAATGCCCAGCTATTTTTTTGTTATAGTTGTCATTGTTGTTTAGCAGGCCTGGGCCAGGTTCAAACCTGCCAGCCCCAGTATATGCAGCTGACGCCCTAACCACTGAGCTAAAAGCACCAAGCCAAGAGTATATTATGATTATGATTAGTATTATTATTACTCTGAGACAGAGTCTCACTTGTCACCCTTCATAGAGTACCACAGCATCATAGCTTACAGCAGCCTGAAACTCTTGAGCTTAAGCAATTCTTTTGCTTCAGCCTCCTGAGTAGCTGGGACTACAGGTGCCCACCACAATGCCCAGCTATTTTTTTTAGAGACGAGGTCTTACTCTGGCTCAGACCGATCTCAAACCTGTCAGGCAATCCATGCACCTCAGACTAACCAAGTGCTAGGATTACAGGTGTAAACCGCCATGCCCAGCCCAAGTACATAATTTTTTAAACTTCCATTATTAGTTGATATTAGGAAAGTTCAGTCCAAAGAAAGCATGCCTTTCCTTCTGGAACATTTCTGGTTGAGATAGGACAGATATTGCATGAAGTGCTTACACTCTTTAAGTCTCTTTTCCTTACTATTACCATAAAGCACCTCAGAAAGGAGTCTGGAGAATAGGTGAACTATGAGATTCCTCACATATAGCCAGCAAAGTGCAGGAAGTATCTAGTGGAGGTGTCACGTGACAGCGACAGCTGCCTAAGGTATCAAGCTTTGTGAAGAGGTGTCCTAATTTCTATTAACTGGCCTGTAGAGAACAGATTTAATCTCACATCCTGTAGAAGGAAAAAGGGAAGTGGGTTTTGTTTTCTGAGAGTAACAAAAGTAACCAAATGTTAGAATAAGAAGTAAATACAGTCCATAATCCCTTATCCACAATTTCAAAACTCAAAAACATCCAAAATCAAAAGTTGCCTGTAATTCACTGGTAGCAAAACCTGATGTGAATTTAATTGGCAGCAAAATCTGACCTGAACTGACATGAGACTATTTATAGTCTACCCACTTTAGTAAGAATAGTCATAGCTTTGGCTGCTGAAATATTAATGTATTTGACTCTGAAGCGATGCCCCTGACCTCACAGGGGCATTATGTAATATATGATAAACTCATTTTATTAGCTTTTTAAAAAAATAAAGAAAATTCTAAACTCTAAAATACATCTGGCCCTTAAGAGTTTCTAATAAGAACTGTGGACCTAAAAATGGGTTTTATTAAAATGGTCCTGTTGATCTCCACTGGACTATATCATTTTTCTCTAAACATAAACTAAAAATTATTTTTTTAATTATTTGGGATTCATTGAGGGTACAAAGAATTAGGTTACACTGATTGCATTCCTCTAAAAATTAATTTGAATCAATTCTTTCCCTAAAACTTATTGCTATTTAAAATATTCTAATTTGAATATTTATAAAGATACAACTATGTTATTATAGTATTTTATTCAACATTATTTTAAGTCAACTTCTTTCTGAAGGCAACACTGAAATCATGGGCTTCAGAATGGAGCAAAGACATAAAAAGCAAACCTCTGTCTCCATGCTTTGACTTTTTCTGTTTATAATGAAAGAGTATGAGGTGAGCTTTTTCAAAGTACCAAAGAGAAACACTGATTTTAAAAGTTTTTTTTTATTTTAAAAGTTAACATAAACCAAGTTAAATCATTAAAAGAATCAAAATTTAAAAAAGGACAGAATCCAAGTAGTTACTGGATCACAAAAGTCAACATCTGCAAGAGGAAAGAAAGTTATATATTTTAGCCCAATTATGTATTAATTCTATTATAATATATTACTAAATGAGAAATGATAATGAAGCATGCAAAACTTAAATAGGTCTCTATTACAGAAAGAAAACTATAAAGCCAGATTAAAGCAAGAACTAAGACATAGACTATAAGAACCTATAATTATGTGTGGTGCCTATGGCTCAAAGGAGTAGGGTACCGGCCCCATATACTGAGGTGGCGGGTTCAAACCCAGCCCCAGCCAAAAACTGCAAAAAAAAAGAACCTATAATTAAAGTGAGCAATCTGGAAGATTCCACATGAAAAAATAGCTACAGAATTAACATCTTAGTAAAAGTAAATATGACACCATATTTTAAACACTTGTACCTACATAAAACAAAACTGATTAATACATATACTTTTTTACTACACTTGTACCTACATAAAACAAAACTGATTAATACATATACTTTTTTACTACACACCAGTCCTCCACAACCACACACACACCCACAAACTGGCGAGCCACAAACAATGCAGCTAAATAGAAACATTATTTCATAATTTGGAGATGAGAAAATCCCTTTTGATAAACGTGTGGGGTGGAAAAGAACCCCTAATTATTTCTGCTGAAAAAAAGCTCTTACAAAGTTATATTCAAAGAAACTAAAGACAGAAAAATAACTCAAAATGCTCCTTAAAACAACTTTCATAGAATTTAGTTGTTGCTAGAAAACAAAGGATGATCTACCTTTATTCATATTGTTTACTGAAGTGTAGTTTTTACTATCTGTGAAAAATATACAGACCCCAGAAAAGTACACAGGAAAATATCATTGATATATGTAGAATTGTAAGTTAAAAATAAAGATTAAAAACTTCAGGGTAAATTTCAGGGTAAAAAGTCCACCTCACATACACAGAATTTAAAAGAAAATTTGCAACACAAATTGCTCTGGATCTATATACTCCCAGGTAAATAAATAAACAAATAAGTAAAAGAAAATTTTCTTGTTGTAACCTTCCTTTTACTTAAATAAAACACAGAATTAGAAGAAAAAAGAAGGAAAATAAAACAAGATTAACAAAAAGATAGTAAGCTACAGGAACACTCAGCAAACTAAGAGGATGTTTTCCTAAGTAAAAGAGTATCTGCCCTATGTGCTGTGAGGTTTATAATAAAAGAGCTGTAAGGCCATAAATTCAGTTAAATAAAAATGCAATTAAACAGAATCAAAGAAAGGCAAAAATCTATAACTTTAATCAATAAGACTTTTTTTCCTTCTAGACAGAGCCTCAAGCTATCACTCTGGGTAGAATGCTGCGGTGTCACAGCTCACAGCAACCTTAAATTCTCGATTCTCTTGCCTCAGCCTCCCAAGTAACTGGGACTACAGGTGCCCCCCATTAACACCTGACTATTTTGGTTGTAGCTGTCATTGTTGTTTGGCAGGCCTGGGCCGGATTCAAACCCGCCAGCTTTGGTGTATGTGGCTGGCGCCTTAGTCGCTTGAGCTACAGGCACCACCCATAAGACTTTTTTTAAGCCCTTATATTTCCTAATGGGGGACAGTTAATAGAATATTGAAATGCTAGAAAACAAGAACTGTGGAATAAGAATTTTAACCCTTTCCTCCCAAAACAGAATTTTGCCCAGCGATCAGGATGGCACATAATATAGTGTATATATATATATATATCAATCTACCATATTCTTTGGTTAACTATGTAACATATCCAATGTAATGGTTATTTCTAGGCAATAATTTGACTGGATTGAGGGATGCCTGGATGGCTGGTGAAGCACTGCTTCTCATGCTTCCAGAGGAGACGGGCATGTGAGTTGGTGAACTCAGTAGGGACCATCTGCCCTTAACGTAAGCAGGTGCCATCCAATTGGCTGTATGCCCAGATGGAACAAACAGGTAGAAGAAGGGTGAATTCTCTCTCCTTCCTTTTCCTGAGGGGGATACCCTTCTCCTCTTGCCCTTGGGCAGCAGGGTCTTAGGCCTGTGGACTCTTGAGATTTGTGCCAACAGTCTCTCAGAGGTCTTAACCCTTCAGCCTCAGATTAAGAGTTAACACTGTTTGCTTCCTCGGTGTGTGAACCTTCCAACTTGGACTGAGCCACACTTCAGCTTTTCTGTTTCTCCAGCTTGCAGATAGTCTAATGTGGGACTTCTCGGCCTCCATAATCATGTGATCCAATTCTCCTATAGATCCTTTCTCATATGTCTATATAAATACATATCCTGTTGGTTCAGCCTCTCTAGAGAATCCTAACTAATACATCCAATTCAAGGGATCTCTTTGAACTAGGTCATTCATATAATTCCTACAGTGTTTAAGACAAATACAGATATGTGATCAAGCAATTAGAATTCAATATTTTATATGAACAGCTTTTAATTAAATCCATAAAGGCATTAATAATGATATATGTATCAAATACCAATTTTACATACTATATATCATGCAATATATTTTGACAGAGTGATCTTAGTTTCTTTACACAGAAACTTTAGCTGACTATCATGACTTAAGACACCTGCATAGTTAAGAGTATAGTATAGTGAGGAAATGCATAAAGTATTCAGACGTCAGTGAGTTTCTAAGCAAGCTGGACAGAGAATATCACATAAAAACAATTTAAGAATGTTTACTAAGGCTTGGCACCTGTAGCTAGCAGCTAGGGCGCCAGCCACATACACTGGGAATGGCAAGTTCCAACCCAGCACAGGCCTGCCAAATAACAATGGCAACTACAACAACAACAAAAATAGACAGGCATTGCAGCGGACACCTGTAGTCGCAGTTACTTGGGAGGCTGGGGCAAGAGAATCATTTAAGCCCAAGAGTTTGAGGTTGCTATGAGCTGTGATGCCACAGCACTCTACCAAGGGTGACATAATAGGACTATGTCTCCAAAAAAAAAGAAGAAAAAAGAAAAGAATGCTTACTAAGAAGCAATTAAATGCAAGTTGTAAATCAAATAGTGATACTAAATATATACAATCAAATATACAGAAATATTCAAATAAAAGTTATTTTTTAAGATATATATACCTAAGAAGTTTTATCCTTATCTTAGTCAAGTTGCCATCACCGAAAATATTTTGCAACTCTTATTTGTTTGCAAACTAGTTTACAAAATCACATAAGGAAACCCTCATTGCTCTGAACTCCTTTTGGATCCCTAACAGTATAACCAAGATGACAAATCCCTTAACCAGACCTAAAAAATTATTCTTGGTTATACCTCAAAAATCAATCCTCCCTTAGAGAATGAAGAATTTATTTTACCCTATGGAAATTCCAAAGAATATCTCATACTCTGGAGGCAACAACGTTTTAAGAAAAGGCAGGATTTTCACTTTCAGAAAAGAGTAAAAAAAAAGAAAGAAAAAGAAAGAAAACATAGAGTAACTAGGATTATACCTGAAACAACTATAAAACTGGAAAAAACACATTAAAAAAAATTTTTTTTCAAGACACTGGACATCAGGTACCACAGGACCACAATCCCTGAGACATGGTAAATGATGTGATCCTTACCCTGGGCCTACCTTGCTGCCTACAACAGGTAGGGGAAACCCAGGAATAAACCTCCCTTAGTTGTTACAGAGCTGGACTCTGGGAAGCCCAAGGTATCTAGATTTTACAGTATACAGATAGGATAGAATTGCATGGAGGAAGAACACAAGAGATCTGTAAGAGACCCTTTGACTATTCAGTTAAGCACTAAAACAGCACATATTACATGAGAAAAGCACCCTAAACTGGAAAATACCAGAAGGACTAGAAGAAACAATTGCTGGAGCTCACAATAGTGCCTAATTTCACCGGCCAGAATGAAAACCTCATCATTCATGGGGCACTAAGTACAAGACTCAGAGGTGTTGCTTCCGTAGTGGGGAAAATTAATCCAAAGTACTGTCCTAGTTCTAGCTAACAAAGTTTAAAGACAACATTTATATGGATCAACACTATCTAACCAGAACAAAGCTCAATAATACTTTCCATAGAGATACAAAAATATCTGGCTTTAATAACATGGAATTTCCAATCTTTGGTATCCAATAAAAAATTACCAGACACAAACAAATGCATGCCAACAAATTAGATAATCTAGAAGAAAGATAAATTCCTACAAAGGACAAACTACCAAAATTGACTTTAAAAAAAAAGAAAATCTGGGTGGCACCTGTGGCTCAAGGAGTAGGGCGCCAGCCCCAGATACTGGCGGTGGCTGGTTCAAACCCAGCCTCGGCCAAAAACTGCAAAAAAAATAGCCGGGCGTTGTGGCAGGCGCATGTAGTCCCAGCTACTCGGGAGGCTAAGGCCAGAGAATCACCTAAGCCCAGGAGTTGGAGGTTGCTGTGAGCTGTGACGCCATAGCACTCTACTAAAGGCAATAATATGAGACTCTGTGTCCCTTAAAAAAAAAAAACCAGAAAATCTGAATAGGCCTATAATAAGCTGAATTAATAATTTTAAAACTTCCTATAAAGAAAAACCCAGGCCCAGATAATCCCACTGGAGAATTCTATTTATATAGAACAATAACTACTAATTCTCCCCACCCTTACCCCCCTAGTAAAAAAGGCTGGGTACAATGGCTCATGCCTACAACCCCAGCAATTTGGGAGGCTTAGGCAGGAGGATCACTTGAAACTAGGAGTTCAAGACCAACTTTGGGTAACACAGCAAGACTTCGTTTCTACAAAAAAAAAATCAAAAAAAATTAGCCAGATGTGGTGGTGCATACCTATAGTTCTAGCTACTCAGGAGGCTGAGCCAGAAGGATGTGTGAGGACAGGCGTTTGAGGTTTCAGTGATCTATGACACCACTACACTCTACCCTAGGTAACAGAGGGAAAAAAAGGAATATGTGAGGTAAAAACATACACAACTGCAGGAGTTGAAAATTTCAACATCTTCCCTCAATAATTAGTAGAGCAAGTAGACAGTAAATTAGTAAAACCATAAAGGACTTTACCAACACTATTAACCAACTTGACCTGAATGACATCTATAGAATGTTCTACCTAACAACAGCAAAAC
Organism: Galago senegalensis; assembly: GCA_963575145.1. Classification (NCBI taxonomy): domain Eukaryota; kingdom Metazoa; phylum Chordata; class Mammalia; order Primates; family Galagidae; genus Galago; species Galago senegalensis. The sequence continues at coordinate 12,186 of CAUYTI010081645.1, read as the reverse complement.
ATATACTCCTTTCAAGTGCAAATTGAGTATTTACCAAGACAGACCATATTCTGGGCCATGAAACAAATCTTGATACATTTTAAAGGATTCAGTCAAACAAAGTGTACCAAGAAAAGTTCACATAGCATAACCTGAGGCTGCTAGCCTTAGAAAAGCCTACTTGCAAAGGTTAGCCCTTGCTTGGCACCTGTAAACCCGAAAACATGAATTTCAGGAATGTTTCTACCATTTTCTATTTGACAAAGGCAGTCTGCTGTGCCTAAACTCTCTAAACCATGTGGTCAAGATCAGACTGAGCAAGAGCAAGACACGATCTCTAAAACAAAAAATATCCAGGTGTTGTGGTGAAGGTCTGTAGTCCCAGCTACCTGGGGGGCTGAGGTAGCCTCTTGAGGCTGAGTATCACTTGAATCCAAGAGTTTGAGGTTGCTGTGCACTAAGACACTCACAGGACTCTACCGAAGATGACCAAATGAGACTCTGTCTCAAAAATAAATAAATAAATAAAAATTAAAATAAAATAAACCAGGTAGTTTATGCTAAAGACCTACTATCCTTCTGGGAGCCTGCAATTTTGGTACATCCTAGGTAAAGAGTATACATGAGTGAACACTAATAAAAAGCCTGGATTCCTAAGCTCAGGCAAGCTTCCCTAGTAGATGACACTTCATGAACGTCATTCATGTTGTTATAATGTGTTTCTGGAGGAATTAAGCGTGTCCTGTATGATTTTACTGGGAAGACCCCTGGAAGGTTTCACCTAGCTTCACTGGCACCTTTTTCCTTCGCACCCTTTCAGTGATACAAATCTGAGTCATGAGTATGAATACATGCTGAGTCCCTTGAGTTCTATTGGGGATAGTCTTGGGCACCTTGGACACACAAAGTGTGTTCTCCGGCTACAACAAAATTAAATTAGGAATCAATAACAGAAAAATATGCAGAAATTTCCATAGATCTGGAAACCAAATAACACTTTTAAGTAAACCATAGGTCAAAGAAGAAATTAAAAAGATTAGGAAGTATTTTGAACTTTATGACAATAAAACCGTACAAAAAATTTCAGGATATAGGTGAAGTGGTACTTATAGGTAATTTATAGCACTGAACACCTGTATTAGAAGACAACAAAGGGATAGCACCTGTGGCTCAAAGGAGTAGGGTGCCGGCCTCATATATCAGAGGTGGTGGGTTCAAACCCCGCCCCAGCCAAAAAAAAAAAAAAGACAAGAAAGTTCTCAAGGAAAACTGTACAAAAAATTTCAGGATGCAGGTGAAACAGTTCTTATACATAATTTATAGCACTGAACACCTGCATTAGAAGACAAGAAAGTTCTCAAGTAATCTTACCTTCTATCTAAAGAAGTCTGAGGAAGAAGAGCAAATGGAATCCAATCAGAAAAAAAGTAAATAATGAAGATGAGAAATCAATAAAATAGAAAACAACAGGATAACAAAAATAAATGAAGTTCTGAGTCCACTGAGTAGATACTATGAACAAAGTTAACCCTCCTAAAATACAAAAAAAAACCAGTTTATGTACAGGAAATAATCACTGAAATTAAATGGTGGCAGATATGTCCAAGGAACACTGTTAAGTATTTGATTTCCTTAGGAATTTTATGATAGGTGAATGTGTGGAGATGGGAGCTAATGAGCAACAGAACAATAATGGAACAGTGGTATTATGAGGAAATAGTACCACCATGTTAGGCCTGGAAAAAGTATAAATTATGGCTATATTCATCAGAAAAATCAATTGCTTCCACATGTCCCCTCTGCAAAAAGTCTATTTTACTATGATTTAAAAATCGGGTCATGTACATTTTCATAATAAGCTTTCTTTTCTTTTTTTTTCTTTTTTTTTTGAGACAGAGGCTCAAGCTGTCCCCCTGGGTAAAGTGCCATGGCATCACAGTTCACAGTAACCTCCAACTCCTGGGCTCAAGTGAGTCTCCTGCCTCCACCTCCCAAGTAGCTGGCACCAGAGGCACTGACACAATGCTTGGCTATTTTTTGGTTGCAGCCGTCATTGTTGTTTGGCAGGCCCGGGCTGGATTCAAACCTGCCACCCTAGGTGTATATGGCTGGCGCCTTAGCCACTTGAGCCACAGGCGCCAAGCCATAATAACTATTCTTCATAAAATTTTCCAGAAAAACGAAGAAAAGGGAATAATTCCCAACTAATTCTAGTATCAGGCCAGTAATACCCTTATACTAAAATAAGACAAACACTACAAGAAAAGAAAACTATAGACTAATATTCTTCATAAACATAAAGGTAATTTTTAAAAGACTTTTAAACTAACCAAATTAAAAAAAAATATTTTAAAGGTACTATATATGACCAGTGGAGCTTATCCTAGGAATGCAGGTTTGTTTAATGTTAAAAATCCCAAATAATTTATCATATTAAGAGACTAAAAAAAGAAAAAAATTTTCAACAGACTATAAAAAGAATTTAATAAATTCAACATCTATTCCCTATAAAAACTCTTAGTAAGCCAGAAGAGAAATTTTGCCCCTGATAAAGGGCCAACTAGGAAAAAAATAGCTCACATCACATTTAGTGGAACATCACACTTAGTGGTACAAGATTAAATGCATTTCTTTTAGGACTGGGGAAAAAAGCAAGATTGCCCACTCATATGGTCACTTCTTCTTACCACGGTACTCAAAATACTAACCAGTACAATAGCTAAGAATTAAAACTCAGAGACTGGAAAATAAAATAGTCTGTCTCTTGTAAATCATATATTTGTTTAAAAAAAAACACCTCAGGGCCAGGCATGGTGGCTCAGGCTTGTAATCTTACTACTTTGGGAGACCAAGGAAGGGGAATCCCTCAAGCTCAGGAGTTCGAGACCAGCTTGAACAAGAGCAAGACCCTGTCTCTCCTAAAACAGAAAAATTAGGGTGGCACCTGTGGTTCAAAGGAGTAGTGCGCCAGCCCCATATGCCGGAGGTGGTGGGTTCAAACCCAGCCCTGGCCAAAATAAATAAATAAATAAATAAAATTAAAAAAAAAAACACACAGAAAAATTAGCCAGGCATTACAGCTGGATCCCACAACTTGGGAAACTGAGGCAGGAGGACTGCTTGAACCCATGAGTTTTAGATTGCTGGAACCAAAGTGATGCCACAGCAATTTAGCTTGGGCAACAGAGTGAGACTCTTGTTTCAAAAAGGAAGAAAAACCTGAGCAGGAGCAATGTCATAAGACCTTATCTCTACAAAAACATCCAAAAATTAGCCAGGTGTGGTGGAGCATGCCTGTAGTCCAAACTACACAAAAGGCTGAGGTGGAAGGATTGCTTGAGTGTAGGAATTTGAGGTTGTAGTGAACCATGATGATGCCACTGCACTCTAGCCGGGGTGACAGATCCCATCTGAAAAAAAAAAAAAGGAAGGAAAGAAAAAGAAAAGAAATAAAGACAGACCAAAATCTATAAAAATGCTACTAGAATTAATGAATGGACTTAGCAAAGTTTATCTAGTTCATTACAGTCACAATCATTTCAATTAAAACAAACTATGTATCCAAATGAATAGGACACTACTTAGAAAAAGCTGCCAATAAGACAAAGTTTAGAGAAGGCTCTTTGAGAGTAAAAAGGAAATCTGGCAGCCAGAAGCTGGTAAAGTATTTGAAATAAGTCAAGCCTTTATAAATTATGGGAACAAAAAGGGAGAAAATCTTATGAAAAATGGAGAAAAGAATATATAGAAGGCAAAGATTCAAAACTAGGAAATGACAGTCAATTAAGAAACAATAAAACAAGTTGGCTCAGATGTGTTTGGATTTCATAATTCTATGAGAGAGAACACAGGTAGATAAAGAAAAGAAAACAGTATGTAGGAAATGTTTTCTGGGGAGAAGCTAGGAGCAAGACAAGGGAATGTTGTTTGAATAATCCAGACATAGCCCAAGGATGACTTAGATTCAGGATGGTGTCACAGAACAAAAATGGCAGCTCAAAGTCTAAAGTCACAGAAAAAAAATCTAAAGGACATGGCAATGTTTCAAGATTCAGTGTTTCAGGATTTTAAGATTCAAGTATTGGGCAGCTGAGTTATTAATGATGGGACCCACAGTCAACAACTCTTCAGAGGAAGGTGAAGCAGAGGCCCCGCTCCCACCCAGAGAGTTACCTTTCTGAAAGGCACCCTCTCTGATAAGCCCAAGGTCTGAAAACAGAAATTAAAGGAAAATAAAAGAAAACAACATTAAATACACGTTTTAAGTACAGTTAAGTAAGCCTAGAAAGTGTATGCTTCCAAAGCAAACATGCCTTATCGGGGTTGAGGCCGAGATCTGGCCAGCTCAGGAAGTGTAGGGTGGTGTCACAATGTGCTGAGGCAGACTCACAGGCTGGGGGTGGGAAGTGGGAGAGGATCCCCTCTTTAAATTTTTCAAACCAGCCCTTACTGGCTTGAAATGTGATGTCTTTTGCATTTTCATTCTTTAGCTTTCATGATTTCTACAAAGAGCCTTTTCACTGTTTCTGTTTTGTTTTTGCCTTTCAGTGTTTTAAAAGTAATGTTTTCCCCTCTAGGCCTTTCAGCCATATATTGGGAGTGTATGTAAATAGACTTCTTCTCTTTTTTTTTCTTTTTTTGAGACAGGGTCTCTATCACCCAAGCTGGAATGCAGTGGCAGGATCATAGCTCACCAAAAACTCCTGGGATCAAACAACCTCAGCCTCCTAAGTAGCTGAGACTATAGGTAATGCTACTATGCCTAAGTAAAATTTTTTTTTAAAGAGATGGGGGTCTGGCTATGTTGCCCATAGGCTGGTCTTGAACTACTGGCCTCAAGCAATCCTCCTGTCTCTGCCTTCCAAAGTGCTAGGATTAACAGTGTGAACCATGTGTCCCAACTGTCCTCTCTAAGACCAAATCATTGACCCACCAGCATTGTTTAAGTGGATTGAGCCAAACTGCAAAATAAAAAAATCATAAATTTTATTTATTTATCTATTTAGAGATACAGTCTCACTTTGTTACCCTCAGTTGCCATGCCGTCATAGCTCACAGCAGCCTCCAACTCAAGCTCAAAGCGATTCTCTTGCCTCAGCCTCTCCAGTAGCTGGGAGCTATGACGGCAAGCACCCGCCACAATACCCTGGGGTCTCTTTCTTGCTCAGCCTAGTCTCCAACTCCTAAACTCAGGTAATCCACCCACCTTGGCCTCCCAGAGTGCTAGGGTTACAGGCATGAACCACTGCACCTGGCCTAAAAAAATCACAAATTTTAAATGTATTGGCATAAAAACATAAAATTTTATAGCAACAAGAAGACTGACAAAGATTAGATAGCAAAAGATTATCTGTTGTCCATGGTACATCTAACAGGAAAAATTCATATTTAGAAGTTCAACAGAGATACACATCTAGGTAAAATATTGCCTCATAAAAAGGGTTATTATCGAGCATAATAGACCATCAGCAGGATTTCCACAGGAGGAAAATACCTAGCACCTCAGAGAGCAGCAATCTCTTCTTTTACTTTGGATCTCCTTCCCCATACTAGAACCTTATACCCACCAGGTGCTCAAGACATTTTTCTTGATATACTGACCAAGGAGTCTCTAGGTGAGGAAGCCAGATCCACTTCCAGTTTTTCAGGCTTCTAGGATATATAGTTTTAAAATAAAGGCATACTGAAACAGCATTAGAAAAATTGTTTATTTATTTATTTGAGACAGAGTCTTGCTCTGTCACCCTGGGTAGAGTGCCATGGCTTCATCAGCTCACTGTAACCTCAATTCCTGGGCTTAACTGATCGTCTTGCCTCAACCTCCCAAGTAACTTAGACCACACATGTGTTCCACACACTGGGGACATTTTTCTATTTTTTGTACAGATGAGGTCTCATTCTTGCTCAGGCTGGTCTCGAACTCCTGACTTCCAGCAATCCTCCTGTCTCAGACTCTCAAAGTTCTAAGATGACAAGTATGAGCCACTACACCCAGACTGTGATATAGTTTTAAGTGCACACATTTAATAAAGCAATAACTTTAGAAAAAGAATACAATTTAACTGTACCATTCACAATATAAAATAATTTTGCTCATTTGTTATAAATGACAAGGTGATCTGGAAACTAGAACAAGTTCATAAAGTTATAACCAGTATCTTCTTTTAATCTTCTGAATTAATCTCTATAACTATTTATACCTACTATGTGCAAACCATTCTAGTGGATGCCAATGAAAAAACAAACCATAAATTTTGTTCTGAGTTCCAAGATGAGAACCCATGATTTCTCCTGCTGTCAAGGAACTACAGGGAACGTGTAATAATTATACTATACCTATGCCTATATATAGGAGAAATCTGGAGGCCAGGCCCCATCAAACCTTCTACCTTCCCCATTACAGCACCTTCAACATTTCTTCCTCCCCTGGGTCCTTCCTGTGCACCTTTAAATAGGTTTCCTATCTTACTTAAGATGTTGTTGCCTTCTCAGCCTGGTCCTGCTTCCATTTTTCTCCTTCCTTTTGTTTCCAAATGTATCAAAACAAACTACAACTACACTCATTGCTGCCATTTTCCCTATCTTTCTGTTAGCTCCCTAACACTTTGTTATATAGGTCAATAGAACAATAAAATTTGTAGAAATCAATATTATGATAGGTCAATTGGCATCTTGTGAGTCTGATCAGCACTACCAAAGCTTAGTCACCTCTTCTCATTCAGAGAACTATTTTTCTTTGAGACTTGTCTCAGCCTCCAGAGTAGCTGGGATTACAGGCACCTGCCACAACGCCTGGCTATTTTTAGAAGTGGGTCTTGCTCTAGCTCAGGCTGGTCTGGAACTTGTGAGGCCGATCCACTCACCTCAGTCCCCCAGAGTTCTGGGATTACAGGCATGAGCCTCCGAGCCCAGCATGAAAACTATTAAGCTCTAAATATGCAAAGCAGAGAAACATTGATTAGCCAACAAGAAACAGGACATCTCACAACTTAAAATTTACCAAAAACAGAACAAAAGATGGCAAAAGATGGGATGGATGAACAAAAGGGAGAACTATTAAGAGTAATGGGCAAAGAAAAGTGGAGGGAAGGAGACAGGAAAGAAAAGAGCTGCTGAAACTAAAGATAAGCCAGGTGCAATGACTCACGCCTATAATCCTAGCACTCTGGGAGGCCAAGGCAGGTGGATTGTCTGAGCTCACAGGTTCAAGACCAGCCTGAGCAATAGCTAGACCCCATCTCTAAAAATATTTGGGCATTGTGGCAGGCGCCTGCAGTCTCAGCTACTTGGGAGGCTGAGGCAAGAGATCACTTGAGCCCAAGAATTTGAGGTTGCTGTGAGCTATGATGCCATGGCACTCTGAGGGCGACAAAGTGAGACTCTGTCTCAAAAATAAATAAATAACAGTAAAATGAAGGAAAATGGATACTAGGTTTACATTCAATTAATCTTCCCTCTTTCAGTTTTGGTTGAGAATCAAATCAGACTAACGTTAGCTCAGTGAACCACTTGGAGACTCAGAGATAAAGACCTTCAGCTGTAGCAACTGTCTTTCCCAGTTCATGCACCAGAGGGCCTTCTGCGTAGCCCTTTCTGATTAAATCCCTTTCACGGGTTCAGCGTCTGGCACACGTGAGATGGCATCAGCACTTCCCTCAGGTGATCTAGAGGTCACTTCCTTCACTCTCTGCTCCTACAGATAAGCTTAAATGAGTCACCACTTTCTAATTCTACCTGACATCATTTGCATGGTTATAGGTACACTATTCAAACAAGTGTAAACTGGAAGTGACAAGAACCATTGTGGTTTATGATTACCTTCTCTGAATGGTAATTTTTAATGCTTTTATAAATTCAAATATACAGAGTCAGATAATTATTTCCAAGGTCATTTCCAGGTCTAAATTGCAGTGCAATCTAAGAGTCTGAGCCTGAAAGTTCACAGTTAACCTGGAAGTCATCTGTTGGCACTATACCCTAACTCCAGCTTTATAGAGCAAACCACTGTGCTACTCATCTTCTCTCTACACTAAATATGCCCCTCATGCCTCTGCACAGGCTGTTCCCGCCAACTGAAATGCCCTGTTCTTCCACAGCGTGGTGTGTTACCTTCCCTGGGAAGGCTTTCTCGGCCTGTCTCAGTCAGGTCAGTGACTTTATTTTTCACCCCTGTTCCACCCCCTTGTACTGTCCATAAGAGCACTAACTGCACAGAATGACACTATCTGTGTCCACGTCTGTCTTCGCCCACTTGACTGTGCTCCTTGAGAACAAAGATACCCCTTCTCATCCACCCTTGCAGTCCTAGCTTCCAGCACAGCATTCAGCACATGGTATCCACTCCAGTGTTCAGTGCAAGTGGAGTTACATCAATCTTCAAATATTTTTTTATGGGTTAATGTGAGAGTTTATATAATTAGGTTACATTATTTGCATTTGTAAGGTAAAGTTCAAAGTCTGAGTTGTAGTTGAGTCCCTCACCCAAGAAATGTGCCATATTCCCCTACATTGTACCCAATAGGTGGAAACTAATCGAGCCTCCTCCTCTCTTTCCCCCTTCCCCTTCTTGAATTTAATTGTGCTTTGCTCTTGTGTGGGGATTTCCTTTAAAGGTTTTTATAGGAATAAACCTCCTCATATTAATATAAATTTTTTTAAAAAAATAAACCATTTTGGCTCAGTGCCTATAGCTCAACTGGCTAAGGCGCCAGCCACATACACCTAAGGTGGCGGGTTCGAATCCCCAGCCCGGACCCGCCAAACAACAATGGCTGCAACCAAAAAATAGCCGGGTGTTGTGGTGGGCGCCTGTAGTCCCAGCTACTTGGGAGGTGGAGGCAAGAGACTCGCTTGAGCCCAGGAGTTGGAGGTTGCTGTGAGCTGTAATGCCACGGCACTCTACCCAGGGGGACAGCTTGAGGCTCTGTCTCAAAAATAAATAAATAAATAAATAAAGTTTCCTTGCTCTTAATTATGAGTTGGTTTCACCACCCATTTCACGTCTTGAGACAAGTCAAATCCTCTCAGCTTTAGCTTCTTCATCTATAAAATGGAACTAATAATGTTTTGTGTATCTTGTAGAGTTCTTGGAAACACAGATTGCTAATGCAAAAATTCCTGAATAAATGTGAAGTATTATTACTCAAAATTTATTCCATTTATTAAAACAGGAAAACCCAAGAGTTAAGTATTCCAGAGGAGAAGTCCATGGGGGAAGGATTAGAGAAACTTCAGTGATAGCTACCAGCCAGCCATTTTACCAGACCCATTTTCTCTTATTTCTGGGCACATATCTAGACTATCTTGCTGAGCCTTCCTTGCCATTCGTTAGGTGTAGCCATGTGACCGAGCTCCACCCAGTGAGATGGTAGTGGGTAGCAGTGATGTCCATCACTTGGAGCATTTTCCACAAAAATCCCCCACTACACTTCTGAATGCCTTATCCCCCTGTTGTGGCTGAACACAGAGACACAGTGACCTTGGAAGTAAGATATTAAAGATAGAGAAGCTACAAGGTAGAAGAAACTTGGCATCTGAATCATCAGAGGTATAGGAGACAGCTGCCCATGTATCAGGAACATCCCTTTTGGACTTTACAGAGAAAAAATAAACGTTTATAATGTATGAGCCATTATATTAGAGTGAACCACGTGAAATTGCCAATATTTGACTGTTTTTGACCTATAAAAATAATTCTATGGCTGGGCACAATGGCTGTAATCCTAGCATTCTGGGAGGCTGAGGCAGATGGATCACCTGAGCTCAGGAATTCCAGACCAGCCTGAGCAAGAGTGGGACCTTGTCTCTAAAAATAGCTGGGTGTTGTGGCAGACGCCTGTAGCCCTAGTTACTTGGGAGGTTGAAGCAAGAGACTTGCTTGAGCCCAAGAGTTTGAGGTTGCTGTAAGCTATGATGCTATGGTACTCTACCAAGGGTGACAAGTAAGACTCTATCTCAAATGAAAACAATTCCATGGTGGTTCAACCTAATAAATATTTTGGGTTGTTTCCTCAAAAATAGAGTTCTTAGAGGAAATATTTCTAATAGCTGCATTTTCAAAAACGAGAAGCAAAATTATGAGCTTAGGGATCTAAGATTATTGACTACCGGCTCAGCACCCATAGCTCAGTGAGTAGGGCACCAGCCACATACAGCAAGACTGGTGGATTTGAGCCCCGCCCTGGCCTGCTAAACAGCAATGACAATGGCAACCAAAAAATAACCAGGTGTTGTGGCAGGCACCTATAGTCCCAGTTACTTGGGAGGCTGATGCAAGAGAATTGCTTAAGCCCAAGAGTTTGAGGTTGCTGTGAGCTGTGATGCCATAGCACTCTACTGAGGGTGATATAGTGAGACTCTGTCTCAAACAAAAAAAGGGAAAAAAAGATTATTGACTACCTGCCTTTTAGAGTACAAAAATAATTTATTTGCTCCACAAAATATTGGACCCATATTATTTTAAAAAGTTGAGATCAGCCTGAGAAACATTGCAAGACCTGGTCTATACAAAAAAATTAAAACATTAGTTGGCATGGTGGTACATGCTGGTATTCCTAGCTACTAGGAAGGCTGAGGCAGGACTTTGAGGTTAAGCCCAGGAGTTTGAGGTTGTGTAAGCTATGATGACCCCATTGCACTTTAGCCCACGTGACAAAACAAGACTCTGTCTCAAAAAAAAAAAGGAAAAATGTAGACATGATACTGCTGGGTTGTGGTTTTTTTTGTTTTTATTTATTTTTAGGCAGAGTTTCATTTTGTCACCCATAGTAGAGTGCAGTGGTGTCACAGCTCACAGCAACCTCAAACTCTTGGGCTCAAGCAATTCTCTTTCCTCAGACTTCCAAGTATCTGGACTATAGGCATCTGCCACAACGCCCAGCTATTTGGCATTTTTGTTGCATTTGTCATTGTTTGTTAGCTGGCCTTGGCCAGGTTCGAACCCACCAACTTTGGTGTATGTGGCTGGCATCATAACCACTGTGCTATGGGTGCTGAGCCAGATACTGCTATTTAATGTATGAATATAGTCACAAAAGTCACAAAGATGGGAGGCTGAGGCAAGAGAACTGCCTAAACCCAGGAGTTGGAGGTTGCTGTGAGCTGTGATGCCACCACACTCTACTGAGGGCGACATAGTGAGACTCTGTCTCAAAAAAAAAAAAAAAGTCACAAAGATAGAGGTAAAAGGATGTTCATTGTACCATTGTTTATAATACAAACCAGAAACAACTACATTATCCCATAAATGGGGCAAATAAATAATCATATGTCCAAAACATTTGGCCATTAAAGTTAAAAAAGATCTCCTAAATAGACTACTTAGTGGGAAAAGCAAAGTGAAGAACAGTGTGAAACCATTTGTGTAAAAAATTTGAAAGGATATGTATATATTATTTTTCCTCCCACTGGGCCCATATATAAGAAGCTATTAACAGTTCCCATCTGGGCGGCCCCTGTGGCTCAAAGGAGTAGGGCTCCGGCCCCATATACCAGAGGTGGTGGGTTCAAACCTAGCCCCAGTCAAAAACAGCAAAACAACAACAAAAAAACCAGTTCTCATCTTTGGAAAGAGGGAGTGGAGATTTGGGGATCAGATTATAGAGAGGAAGATTTTTGCTTTTAATTCCTTTCTGTATTGTTTCATTTTTTTTTTAATTCTTTTTTTTTTTTTTTTGGCAGTTTTTGGCCAGGGCCAGGTTTGAACCCACGACCTCCTCCTTTGAGCCACAGGCGTCATCTCATATTGTTTCATTTTTTAAAAACCATGTACCGGGTGAGGGTGGGGTGGGGTGTGTGAGGTGGCTCACTACTGTAATCCCACCACTCTGGGATGCCAAGGTGGGCAGATTGCCTGAGGTCACAGGTTCGAGACCAGCCTGAGCAAGAGTGAGACACCCTCCTCTGCCGTCCCGACCTCCCCACCCCCATCTCTAAAAATAGCCAGGCGTTTTAGTGGGCACCTGTAGTCCCAGCTACTCGGGAGGCTGAGGCAAGAGAATTGCTTGAGCCGAAGAGATTTTAGGGTTTGTTTTTTTTTTGAGATATAGTCTTACTTTGTTGCCCTTGGTAGAGTGCCATGGCATCATAGCTCACAGCAACTTCAAACTCTTGGGCTCAAGCGAGTCTCTTGCCTCAGCCTCCCAAGTAGCTGGGACTACAGGCGCCCACCACAATGCCTGGCCATTTTTTGGTTGCAGCCATCATTGT
>CAUYTI010081644.1:0-76795 GCA_963575145.1 Galago senegalensis | reverse complement strand
GTGGCATCACAGCTCACAGCAACCTCCAGCTCCTGGGCTCAAGCGAGTCTCTTGCCTCCGCCTCCCAAGTAGCTGGGACCACAGGTGCCCGCCACAACGCCTGGCTATTTTTTGGTTGCAGCCGTCATTGTTGTTTGGCGGGCCAGGGCTGGATTTGAACCTGCCACCTTAGGTGTATGTAGCTGGAGAGCCTTAGCCACTTGTGCCACAGGCTCTGAGCCTCCTTCAGTGACTTTATAAAAAACTTTAGCCAAGAAAATCAAAACCATGCTCAGTGGTCAAAAAGAAGGATGTTGATTAGATTTTATGTTCTAGTTTGCCATGTATGAACAAAAATACATATATGCATTTATTGGCATATTTGAATACTTATTTGTCCCTTGGTGACAATTGACAGACAGACTAGAGACTATTTAGGCGTAGTTCCTTACTGCATCATCTTGACTCAGATGGAGCCGTACAGAGCAGTGAAAAGAACCAAGACACTGGAAGCAGACAGCTCTGGGGTTTGAAAAGTGGCTTTTCCACTCCAGCCTGACCTTAGCCAAGCACCTTTCCCTCTCCTTGGGTATGTTACATTTAGCATGGTTCTTATAGAATAGCATAATGTCTTAGAGGACAGGTTCTGGACTGGACTCCCTGGGTTCAAATTCCAGCTTTGCCACTTTTGAGCTGGGTAATCTTGGGCAAGTTACTTAACCCCTCTGTGTTTCTGTTTCTTAGACTATGAAACAGAGGTGAACATAGTAACCAACTTTATAAGATTGTTAGGAGATTTGAGTCAATGGATCTCTAACCACCTGGGACATAGTTGATGTCAGTTAATTTTAGTTGCTGTGTTAATACTTCAGGTGCTCAGCGAATGGTGCCATAATTGGCCTCATACCTGTCAGGCTTAAGGAAAAGCTTGTACCAGATGATTCCTGGTGCCTGTGTCTGTTGAAGCAGGAACTACAGTGAGCCTGCTGGGGTTGTACCTTTGTTCTCTGACTTCAGGAAAGCCACAGGGAACATGCACACAGCAGTCCTCCTTCCCTCAGCTCTCCTTTGTCACAGGGAGGCAGTGCTGCTTCTGCCCTCCTAACCTACCCACTCCCCTTAGCAGCAGAGAATTGACAGTGACAAGTGAGTCACAGTTGCACTACTTGTCCTCCCCACTTGAGATCCCCACCATCCCAGCTTCCACAGTCTCCTCTGCCTCTCCTCATCACCACAGTGATGCCCCAGGGTCCTCTTTTAACTTTCCCTTCTTCCTCACACCCCACATCCTATCATTTGGCTAGTCCTCATGCTTTTGTCTTTAACCTGCAGGTCCCCACTGCATCCCCCAGCCATCCTTGGCCCTGACCTGGGCCATGGCACCAACCTCCTAACTGGTTTCCCCTCCACCAGGCTCTTCCTTTTAACCAAGAAGACCTCAGGCCAGGGACAGAAGAGGTCTCTGTTTGCCCCCAGGCTGGATTCTACCAACTTTCTCTTAGTGGCAGAGGGTCTGCGTATGCTCAGAAGATAGCCCCCACCGTGGACTGTCTGGGGCCCTCTCAGCCTGAAATCAGAGCAAGCAGGAGAAAATAGGGCCCCATGGGGCTGCAGGCTCTGCTTTGAGAAGCTGAGACTCACACAAATCTCAAGTGAGGTGAGATTATTTAATGTACAAAAGGATTTTTCCCATCAAGAAAGATTCCCCTACAGGTTCCTTTAAATAGTGACTCCTCTAGGCAGGCAAGTGCTTTACAGATCATTAACTACTTGACTGAAAGCCTACAGGGCAGAGAGACTTAAAACTAAAGTGTTCAGAGCCCCTGCCAATTACAGATCAATCCAAAATGAAGATGAAGTATCTCTGCAACTAGAAGTCAGTGGGAAAATGAGATTCAGTTCAGAAAAAAATCTGATTTACACACAACTTTTTTGGAACACACCAATTATTTAAATGGTTTTCCACCTGTCTGCCCATCTTGAACCTATTACATTCATCTCCCACAACTTTATCCCCAAGCCCCAGTCTTGGGGTTCTCCTCGGTGAACAGTGAGTGCACAATAACCCCAGGAAAGGGCGTCATTGGGAAAGCGTTCCTGTGGCCGTGCACAGTGTAGGCAATTGATGCAGAGATACAGCCTATAATGGATGAACTGTACAGTAACAATTTGCAGATAAAAATAATAGAAGTTAAAGTGTACTTTACATGATAAAAGAAAGATGAAAGGGAACGAGAGTCTGTTACATCTGAGATGGTTACAAAAGTCCTGCTTTGTGAAGTAGGCTCTGTTGAAAAGATTGATGCAATGGGGAGTGACCTTGGCTTGGAGCAGGAGCTGGTGATGTATGTATGAGCATCCCTCTGCTAAATGGACCCAGATTTGTAGCGCTAATATACATGGGAGCCCAGAACCAAACTCAGTATGGCAATAAATCAACAGCCACTTTGGGTGTCATTTCTGGTTTATATTCCACTATTGTTCTATCACTTTAATTCATGTCACTATCATCTTTTCATCTGGAACAGTTTTATATAATTTTCCAGTGGAGTTACCTGACAAATCCTATCAAATTAACAAGGTACATTAACAATATTGACTGACTACGGCTTCAAGAGTTGCAGGGCCATAGAACAAAATTTTAAAACCGTGTCTCCCTGGTGATGATTCCCCTCCCCCCCCATTCTGAGAACAGAATGGGAGGCAGGGTTTATTTCCACATAAGAGATATGCACATTTATTTTACTCTGTTCATTTTGACTTTTATAAATGTCAAAATAAGAAGCAGAAGGAGGGGAAAACACACACACACACACACATATATTCTTGGTATCAACAACCCTGGCTTAAGTACTTTTCTTTTTTCAGGGAACTATAGAAATGTCCAGATCTTTAACAATTAATGACCAAATTGGAGGCAAGAGTGTAACTAGATAGTGGTAATCTATTTTAAGTGAAATGTGATACAATTGATCTCCTGATACATCCTCACCCTCCTGAAATCATCTAGAACTGAATGTCCAGAGTCAATTAGACTTAGGACATCATGCCTAATTGAAACATGATATTCCTGAAATGTCTAATGACAAATCCCAATGTTTGATTAGTAAAAAAAAATACCAATTATTAATCTTTACCAAAGACCAC
Source organism: Galago senegalensis (assembly GCA_963575145.1). NCBI lineage: Eukaryota > Metazoa > Chordata > Mammalia > Primates > Galagidae > Galago > Galago senegalensis. Next base: position 73,669 of record CAUYTI010081644.1, on the reverse strand, counting down.
ACAGTAATGAGCAGGGGTAAGCAGCCAGCACTGCATTTTCTCCTCGGAAGATGGCAGAGAGTCTCTACCATAGTCTCTGTAGGTAGCCTTCCGTCTTTGTCTAACTGGTCTTTGTAATTTATTCATAAAATAAAAAAGAAATAAATAAATGGAGTGTGTAGCAGACCTCATCATGAGGATTTTGTTTGTATTTGTTTTCCTTTTTAATTTTAAAATCACTATCAGACTGTCACGGTTGTTGCATGTATATATTTTGGTTTAAGGGTTTATTATGGGGGTAGTTAAGGGGCTGTTTCTTTTATTTGCCTCTTTTGGCTTACTGAGTTTTCTCACATTTTGTTCAAAAATTTCTGAGTGATTCATAGGTTGAAATATGTTAACTCTGATTCTCTTTTCTGTTGCAATATATACGCTTGATTATTTTAATTATATCTTACATCTTTACTTCATTTTGCTTTTTCTTGCTTTGACCCTGACCTTTAAACTATGGCCTAAAAAATAATTACTTTTAAGGTCCCATATGGGGCCCACTCTAGAAGGCATATTGGAGGCTTTTGCCTCACTTCATGAACAGATTCCCCAATTTTCAGCAAAAAAAGGGGGGAAATCGTGCATCTAGACTAGATCATTTGTGTCAGGCTGAGAGTATACTCCTCTGCTATACCAGGAAAGCAATTGTTCATATCTGCACTTATCCCTGAACCACCTCCCATACCTGGTATTACCTTTGTTCTACAAACACCTTCATTCCTAGTCACTATACAACATGTTATGTCTTTCACAGCTCTGAAAATGAAACCTGAAGTGCCAGTATTTAACATTCTGGATTCCTGTTATAAAGTCTTTGTTGCGCCAGGCTCACACCCAGTGCTAAGTCTCTGCTTCAGCAAGAAAGCAGTGATCTCCACTGCCTGAACCCAGGCTCCAGGACTTAAACTTGGAAGGTTTTATGTAAAGGACCTTTAGATCCTCCTGTGACTTCCTTTAAATATAGCTTGGAAAATGATTTAGTGTCACAAAAAGGAAGAGATAGTTTCCTCCCCCTCCCCCATGCTATTTTTAGCATGGAAGGTTTTTCCAGCTCAGAAACTGTTCATGAGTAGCTTAGATATTGAAGAATAGGGGTTGTTACAGATTTATCTGTCCACCTCAGATCATCTTTTAAACAAAGAAAAGAACATGGATCAAAACTGTCTAAGTGAGCCTGATGGTTTATTTTCATTATAATATAGAGAGAGATAATATGTAGGTGAATTCTATACTGTACTCTACCTTATACCTAAGACAGTGTGTTCCTTAATACCTTTTCATATATTTTGAGTTGTTCTCACCTGCCCAGTTCACCCACCCGGTAAACCAGACTGCAACTTCTGTGTGCCACTTGGAGTCTCCTTATGTCTGTCTTTAAAAACCCACAGCATTCCCCAAAGCCCTCAGAAGGAGCTCATGTTCATCCCGTTTAGGATTTATAAAACAGGTCAAATGATTACACTGAACTCACACTTTCTACTTCTTATGGCTTCTTTTTTATCCTTTCGTTCACTTCACAGGTATCTCTGGAGACAAAGTAGAGATAGACCCTGTTACGAATCAGAAAGCCAGCACTAAGTTTTGGATTAAGCAGAAACCCATCTCAATCGATTCTGACCTGCTCTGTGCCTGTGACCTTGCCGAAGAAAAAAGCCCCAGTGAGTAGTCCCTTTTATTTATGTCTCCTTTCTCTTTCCCCTCTCTTCCCTCTGTGTGCTGGGTGCCAGGAGAATATATTGCCACCGTGTCCTTTTTTTCCTTGGGTCTGTTTAATTCATTACCAGAAATTTCTTTTAATCAAACGGGATTGTATTATGGTACCCATCCTGTCTGGTCTTGATGGCAGCAGACAACCTTGCAGTCCTGCTCCTGACCTCAGCAGCCCTGCCCTGGGGGCAGGGGGAATAGGGCCAGATTTCTGCTGGGAATTTGCACTCATCAGAGCCCTCATTTCACTTTGTGCTCCCTGCCCATTTGGGGGAATTGACCAGTCAGACCTGGACCTCCCTTCCTTCCATGCCAGATCAAGGGAAGCAGGGATTTCCCAAGGCAGCTGAAGACTACATTTAGATATCCATCATGCTAGAAGTGTCAGCACCCCCACCACCCTCACAGATTATTGGCAGCTGCATGACCTACCAGCTCATAATTAAACTCTCACCTGATCCCACAGAAGAGATTACTGCTGGGTTGGCATTCCTCTGGTTAAATTATCAAAATAGATACAGTCCAGTTGTATACTTTGGCATATTGTATTTTTGCAGTTAAGTAATTGGGTGTAGCATTTAGATTAATCACTTAGTCATTTTTAGGACTTTAGTCGTATCAAGGGGCAAAAAGGACATGTAGAACACATGAAAGTTCCCCCTCGGAAGAAAAATGTTTAAACTATATAAGGGCACGTTAGCTGCCTAGAGAAGGCTGTGAGATAATGGTTCTCACGCTCTGGTATATATCAGCATTATCTGTGTAGCCTTTTTAAAATGCAGTTACTCAGGGCCCACCTGAGTAGATTCTGATTTAGTAACTTGTGGTACCAACTGCGCATCTAATTTTTATTAATCCCCTATGTCCAGTGTCCAGTAAATTTGAGAACAAATGTTAAAAGGAATTACATACTCAAAAAGAACAATAAGAAATGTAAAGGCCAGCAAGTGTTTATAATATGGTTCTAACTTGTGAAGTAATACCGACTACACAGGGGCCTGAGGGGCTTTGCACTGGGCATTGGCTTATTTATGGGTGGGGCTTTAAATTTTCTGTCAAGTCTAGCTGTACTGGGCTATAATTTCTCCTCTTTTCAATTCATTAGCCTACAGGTTGGCAAGAAGGGAGAGCTTAGTTAGATATAGGGAAAGGGGTAAGGCCATCCTCTTTCCCACCATTCCAACTAGCCCAGCAAGGCCTCTGATTCTGTGAGAGGCTGGGGAGAAAATTGCCTGCTGCTCAGTGGGCCTTGCCCCAAGGCTGCTGGCTTTTCTCTGTCTTCAGATAAATATTTTCTTCCTAATCCCACTCACTCCAGCTTGTCAGCCAAGAAAGATATTATTGTTCTGGCATCTTTCTTCCCAAGAACTGAGGATGCTTTGAAAAGTAGCGTTTTGTTGTTAATAATTTTCCCTGTCTCTGAGAAATGAAGGGCAGTCACTTCCTTGTTGCACAGAGGGATAAACTGGAGTGGAAAGATGGGGAAAGAACTAGAAGCAGGATTTAGGTTTCCTTTACGATGTCATACCAGGACACTCACTGTTTCAAGGAAAGTTGTGATGCAGTCCCTGAAGGTACACGATGTCACATACCCAGGCTAACAGGGAATGGAGAAAAGGTTCATAGCCATCCACCTCCCAGTCTGTCTAGGGATCGAGGCAGGAGAGAATAATTATTACACATCTGTGTAAATGAGGCCAAGTTCCCAGCATCAGCGATACCACACAAATGTGGGCCCCGTCATTTCAGTATTGACAACCTAGTAGGAATTTTTCATCTTTTTTTCACATATGCTAGATGGTTCTGTATAAAAACTGCACATACGGGTCTTACAAAGGTTTCTTCCTCTTTCACTCTGGCTGCAGAGATCTAGAAATTATGGCATTTTCTGAGGCCCACTGCCCTTAAAAACACTTCTTAAGTTCCTATCCCCTAAAGCAGAGCTTTTCAAACCACCTTCCTCAGCACTCTAGGCACCTTGGGCGTGTGTATTTATGGCAGGATTAGGTTTAGGCTTCTCTTCAACCGAAGGAACTCTTTTTTTTCTATTTAGGGATTCTGCATTTAAAAGTCAGCTCAGCTCAGGGCCACCAGCTACATGCCCCGGAGCTGGCAGGTTCAAACCTGGCCCGGGCCAAACAACAATGACAACTACAACCAAAAAAAAAAAAAAATAGCAGGCATTGTGGTGGACACCTGTAGTCTCAGCTACTCGGGAGACTGCGTCAAGAGAATTGCTTAAGCCTAAGAGTTTGAGGTTGCTGTGAGCTGTGATGCTACAGCACTCTACCAATGGCGACGTAGTGAGACTCTATCTCAATAAAAAAAGAAAAATGTCAGCTGATAAACAAATTTTGCTTCTTAAAAAAAAGATTTGAAAGTTAACAGGTCAACAGAATAAAATTCACATTCCTCAGCATAGTCTTTGCAGACATTGACAACAAGCTGCCCACTCTAACCTCATAACCCACAATTTCCCATCTCCAATTTGGACTACGGTCACTGTGAACTACTTGCACACAATGCATTTTGTGCTTCTGCTGTTCCCACTGCTGGAATACACTTTCAACCCTGACCCTTCCTCTACCTAACAGACATTTCTACCTCCCCAAACTCAGCCCACTCATTTTTTAAGATTCAGCTCCAATGTCAGGCTTTCTTTGTTAACTTTGCCCCCAGAAGTTTGTACATAGCTCTAGTATAGTACCTCTGCACTGTGTTTATTTATGAAGTCTGCCCCTCCTTTCCATCCCCATCTCCGTACTGAACTGATTGACCCAGGAACTGGCTTCTGCATCAAGTTGCCCTCAGTGGTTTGTGACATGAAATTGAAGAGGCTAGAATTTAGAAACCAAAGTTATTTGATGTAATTTATGTGTAAAGTGCCGAATAAGGATGTATTAAATGAATCGGCTTGATGCTATATGTTTTATGATTTCCAGTATCTTCTTCAAATTAATTCAATGACTCAGTCTAAAAAGTTCATCCTCAGACTATCATCAGATCCCAGAGTTAATCTATGGGGCGTCTTCCTTTTCTTTCTTTCTTTCTTTCTTTTTTTTTTTTAAGGATTAATGGTAATCCTTTTTATCTTTTGTGTCTGTTGAACCTTAGAAAAAAGTTATTTTAACATCCCTAAAGAAATGAAAGTCACTATATTTCATAAGTTTAGCCTGTGATTTTTATCAGCATGGTGATGTATGTTTGTAGCTGAGTTTACATCAAAAATTATTCTTGGGGCCTTCTTGAATGAATCATGGCAAAGAAAGAGAGTCTAGAAGTAGATAAGGTTTTTGATTTCTGCAATATATTTCTTTTTTCATGTTTTTATCTCTCGTAACACAAGTGTCTTGCTGAAGACTGGAACGTGTGACCAACTGGAATAATTTAGTTGTGAAAACAGGGCAGACGTGTTATTAAACAGCCTTCTTCACAAAAAGGCATTAAGTGTTGGGAGTATAATGAAGTTGTCCCCAGTCTTGCTTGAGACATGTTTGTCAGAATTTTGAACAGAAAAGAAATGGTTTTTAAAACCTTTGAATATGGCCAGTTTGCAGTGTTTATTGAGAAAGCCGCTGTCAAACCATTAATTTGGTCGTCATAAGGAACACAACTCAAGTTTAATTGATGCCATATCCAAAAAGTGTGTGAATAGCTGACTTGGCAAAGGGACTGAGCATTTGAACGGCTGCAGTGAAACACATAATTACACATATTGTGAGATCAGAAAGACCCAGGGTCTGAAGCCGAGCTTCATAAATAGTAGTTCTGTGGCTCTCTTTCCTTTACCCTCGACTTCTCCCTCTTAGGCCACCTTCCCAGAGGGAAGATTTATTGCTCTGTCCCTGTGAGTGTTTAAGGACCTGGAACTTAATGACTAAATAGATACATGCCTTTAAAAAAATTGCACATAGAAGTATAGGCTCTTGAAACAGTTAGTTGAGAAAATCTGTATATATCAAGCCCTGAGATATTAAGAATAAATTCTGCCTTTCTGGATTTAAAAGAAAAGATTATGCTGCCATTATAATTATTATTATTCAATTCAGTGATTTCTCAGTCCAATTTTGCTACTTCATAGAATATCTTTTACAATTTTGAAAGATGTCACAAATGCCTAAAAGATTAATTAGTATTAATTCATTTTAACTAATCAAGGATGTTATAGCACATAGGAAAGGAGAATGTTTCCATATCACAAACTACCATGTCAAAATTGCCTTAGAGAAATGATTTTCCAGTCTTACGTAGCTCTAGACACAGGCTTTGGATGCCATGGGCTCCATTTTTAAGTGCTAGCTTAAAATAAAAGCAAGGACCTTTCTGTGAAACTGGTGTCTATCAGGGACTTAGGCTATATTTGAGTACCAGACTCAACCATACCAGGTCTGGTTTTATCATAAGAAGGTTGTACAGACCTACAGTCTTTAAAGGAAGCAGGCTATCATTAAGAAATCAGATTTAAACCTTAATAAAGTAGCTGTCGTCTTTATAGCTGAAAAGAGCGCTGTATCTCAATTAAGTATAGATCATATAAAACCTTAAGGAAGCAACATAATAGAGGTAACCTGATTACGTTCTTTTGCAATAGTATAATTTAAAGGAAATCTGATTCTGTTGATGCTGGTTATGTTCGGGGAGGTTTTGTTTCATTTTTTCTTTTTATCCAAAACACTGTTTTGATTACTCTTTGGGTTTGAGAGTTAACCACAACTCTAGGAGATTGTTAAACCCTCTTGACTAGAACTTGGATTTTTGAGATGAGATTCAGTTAAGACTATGAGTCAAATTAGCTAGGCTTATTGGTGACCTCCCGCTTAAATGAATCTTTTCTTTTCATAAGTACTTGACAAGATTTGTAAAGTAGTGTATTTAATTTACTAATTAAATTAAAGCTACTGAATAATGATTTGTCCACATTGATTTAGCTTAAATAGAAAAGATCAGCATTGTTGTGATCTTCAGCAACCTTAATGGCCAAGCCAGTTAGACACAAAGGCCTCTTGTGTTGCATGGGTCAGAAGTACATAGGTAAGCCCAGGCTGTAATTGAATTGCCTGCACTGCACCCTGCAGTCACAGATTTCCTTTGCCTTCCTGTTCCATTGTTGCACTGGGGGCTTAAGAGAATGTTAACGCGGTAATAGGCACAGGGCCTTCCCCATTATACGTCTTGCTATCGAGCGGTTCTGCATGACTAGTTAAAGAAGATGGCAAGAAGATTAATGAAAGCAAGGCTAATACAGAAGGGGGTACTTTTGCAAGACTTCTACTGAGGAGATATTAGAGCTGAACCAGAGCTTGGCTTTTTCTTTATCCTGTGACCTTTGAACCTGCCTTACTGTTGAGAGCTGCCAGGGAAGTCGACATTTTGATTGATGTTGGTACACGAGTCAGTCTTTCCCATTGAATTCCACATCTGCACGAAAATAGCTTTTCCAGCAGAATTCATACTGGCTAGAAGTGATAGCCAAATTGATGGCTGAAATGCTTTTATGTAGTTTTCATTTAAACCTAAAGGTATTTGATGGTTTAATTCAGTATCCAGTTTTCACAGATTATATGTATTCACTTATATGTTCTTAATGAGTTCATCAACCCATAGTGAAAGACCAGTATTAGGAATGTTCGTAGGTTTGCAAACAGCTCTGAGCAGACTTTATGGGGAAGTAAAAGCAGTCGTGAAACAAATCCTTCATCATCCTTAAAAAAGAAAAATCAGTCTGAAGGCCTAGGGAAACTTACTTCGAGGTCTGTGTGAATAAACCAAAGCATCCAGCTGTTTTTGGAACCCTAGAGATGCGGAAGTCTGAAATCTCACTTCTGTACTCCCAGACAACTTCCTCAGAGGCTGTCTTGATTCACCCAGATGCTGGGTTCCCTGAACATGTCCTTGAGACACTAGCATTCCATCTAAATGGGATTGTCATGCGCTACTTATAATATAGTCCTATGCATATACAAACCTCTTCACTTGTTTTCACTAATTCTGTTACGTTGTTTGTGAAGCTGCAGGCCTTGTATAGATACATGGACTGTGTGTCTGAATATGCCAGTGTGTGAGCCCCACCTCCTCCCCCAACAAAGGAAAGCAGGGAGAATGGCAGAAGGATCACTCTTGTTACTAATGTCAACCTGAGCACTCCCCAGCCCACACCTTGAATCCTCTGACCACCTGATTTCTTTTCTCTTTTCTCCCTATTTGACAGGGGTAATTCTAGCAGAGAACTCTCTCTCTCTCTTTGACAGGTAGGCATTCTAGTTGCTAAAGGAGGAGGTACTCAGGAATTTTGTCATATTCTTTCGATGCTCTCAAGAACGTATGAAAGAGGATGAGGGTGAGATTAGCCGCTGCTGGTTGAAAAAGCTATAGCCCCAAAGTGAATGGATGGATATTTGTGGCCATGCTGGCACACTGTAGGCCCCCGTAGGTAAAGCACCTGCATTTATGCTCCAATAGACCTGCAACCCCTCCTCGGCCTCTGTCAACTCCCAGGAGGTCTTGGCACAGTAAACATTAGGTGGGCAAGCTATGTTGTGTTTTTATTCTCTGAAAAGGACTTATTTCAAAAGTTCCAGATCAAATACGGTAAGTACTGCCTGATTACAGAACACAATGGACTCTAACATATTAAATGCCCCAGTTATTGAATTGCCTTTTCATAAGAGTCCTCTGGAGCACAATCAGGAGCAGGCAGTGCCTCATCCTTTTAACAGATATGTTTCCTAGCCCTATTAAAAGGGGTCTTCATCTATCCTGTCAAAGGGAGTCTGCTGGGGTTTTTTAGTTTAATTACACTATCCAATTAAAACTCGTTGCTGCATTTGGATGCGCCTCTCCTTGGGCCTGAGTGGATATGACATTTACAAGGCTCGCCTTTCAAGCAGACAATAGTGTGATTGATGAGGTGCACGTTCAGTGAAGGAGGCGAGTGCCTGTGGAAGTGCTGCTTAGTGCATTTTGATTTATTTATCATCTCCTTCCAAAACAAGGGAGCTGACGAGGAGACGGGTTTAGGCAACCAGGGGGTCCACCTCAGTTTTTCCAAGTGTGTGGGAGGGAAAGATCTGGAGTGTATACCAGGATAAAAGTGGAGAAAAACTATAAGCATAGGGCTGTATCGTCTAATGTCAGATTCCATTCTCAGCTTCTCTGACCCAGTCTGGTTTCCAGTAACCTCAAGCTGCAGTCTGCTGTTAATAGGCCATCACTGTGTTTAAGGGAACAGTTTGCTGGGGCTGGGTAGCTTTGGCTGGGTCCCTGTTTGCATGTGAGCCAGTTGACAGACTTGATTGTCATTTGTTGACATCTGACTTTTGCACTAGGTATGCCAATCAATGATGTTCCCAGCTATATCTCCAGAAATCTAGCAGCTTCCGTCCAGGATACTCAGTATTTGATGACTTTCTCTCACTCTGCCTAGCTACATCATGTATTTATCTATCTTTTATTTGTATTTGTTCTTATTTTTTTATTTTTTAGAAATAGATTCTTGCTCTGTCACCTAGGCTGGAGGGCAGTGGCACAATCATAGCTCACTGCAATCTTGAACTTCTGGGCTTAAGTGATCCTCCTGCCTCAGCCTCTCAAAGTGCTGGGACTACAGGCACTCACCATACCTGGCCTATGCTAAGCATTTAAAAGTGCTTCTAGGCTGGGCGTGATGGCTCACACCTGTAATGCTAGCACTCTAGAAGGCTGAGGTAGATGATTGCTTGAAGTCAGGAGTTGTAGATTAGGCTGAGCAAGAGCAAACACGCAGTCTGTTCTAAAATAGAAAAACACGGCTCGGCACCTGTACTCAGTGGTGAGCGTGCTGGCCACATACACTGGGGCTGGTGGGTTCTAACCCAGCCCAGGCCTGCTAAATAACAATGACACCTGCACAAAGGATATAGCCAGGTGTTGTAGAGGGTGCCTGTAGTCCCAGCTACTTGGGAGTCTGAGGCAAGAGAATCACTTAACCCCAGGAGTTTGAGGTTGCTGTGAGCTGTGATGCCACAGCTCTCTACCAAGGGCAACATAGTAAGACTCTGTCTCAAAAAAAATAGAAAAACATTTAGCCAGGTTTGGTGGTTCATACTTGTAGTCCTATCTACTTGGGAGGCTGAGATAAGAGGATCACTTAAGCCCAGGAATTGGAGGTTGCAGTGACCTATGATGATTCTACTGCACTCCAGCCGGGGCGACAGAGTGAGACTTTGTCTCCAAAAAATATATAAATAAATAAATAAAGTGCTTTTAGAGTTTGGATCAGCCAACAGCAAGTGTGGCTCTTCGAAAAGAGATTTGAGGCACAATGGAGAGGCTCTCAAGGTGATAGTGTCAAGGCAAACCTGACATCTTGCTCTTGAACTACTATTGCTGTTCACCCTTAGCAATGATAGATGGAACCAACCTGCTGGCCTTTCTGTAGCTCCTAGAAAAAAAGGTGTTTCAGTGCAGTGGTCTCTGGAAGAGTCAGCACTATGAATTTAGGAGTCAGGATATTCTCCTCTGAGCCCCATACAGTTGATAAAAGTAAAACACCTCCCATATTTATCATCAGGTATGACAGTTGCTCATGGGGGCTGTTGGGGTACATTTACGTAATGTGTAAGAATGTCTATATTTGTGAGGAAAGGTGGCCAGTGTGGAGGAGATACTCAGTGAGTTTTCTTACATTCTCTGTAAATTTTCTGCATTTTTGTACAGGACTTATTAATAAACAGGAAAGAATTTGCTTGTGTTGATTGGAGTATTGATAGGCTTAGAGTGGAAAACATTTTGAGAGTATCAACTTTTTTTCCTCCTGGGAGAAGCCTTGTTCTTGCTATTAAGTTTTCACTTAATTGTTAACTTGGGCCTCATGGACCTATAATAACCAAACAATTATCTAGGTATAATGAAACATTTGCATACATTTGCATTTTCCTATATTTTGATTACCATTTCCTCAAATTCATTCTTTCTTGATTTTTAACATCAGTAGAGATCCTAATCGAGAAAAGGGTAAGGGCAGGAGCTTTTCCCTACTGAAAAACTCTGTGTGAAAGATTTCTCAGCTGGATAGATGATGGGAAAATCTGTTTTCCCTTGCCTCCTGCCAAGCTCCAAATTGTGTTTTCATAATAAATAAACGGGATGCTTACATTTTAAGTTATTCTCATAGACACGGAAAAAGTAAGCTGTAGTTTTATTAAAATCAAGGTACTCCTATATGCAACTTCCAAGGCAGAGTAACTGCTATCAGCTTAGTCTTTTTTTTAAATCATGAATGACTAGAAAACTGGACAAATTATAAACTATTTTCAGACATTGGAAAATAGGCATTATAGGATTCCTAAGGGAAAGGAAAAAAGAAGATGCAACTGACCATCACCTCAGCTTTCCACCAGGAGAGGAAAGAACCCAAGGAGAATGTTACAGTCTGACTGAGCTGGAACAGAGATAAGAGTGTGAACTGGAATTTGCAGAGTAAATACATACAGAACAGAGCATAGAGAAGAGGGAGCCACACTGAGAAGGAGCTCTTCCTTGCATCTTCCATTGTCCACTAAGCTGTGCATGCCTGTGATGGGACCTCTCAAAGACCAAAAGTTGGGGAGCCATAAACTAGAGTTCTGGTCAACCAGAGTATTTAGTAGTGATTCCAGAAAGGCCATACTTTAGGAGTAGAACTAAACTAGCGTAGATTAAACAATCTGTTCTAGTCCTGGTCAAACAAAGCCTTAAAAGGAATCTTGAAAGGAGCAAACTCATCCACATGTCAATTAGCTGCCTGCCAGAACAATATTCTGTAAAGGATAGCAGTGTAATGCAGATACCCCAAAATGTACATTTCTGATGCCTAGCATTCAATCAAACAGTACTAGACATGCAAAGAAGTGAGGAAATGTGTTCTATAATTAGGAGGAAAACCAGTCAATAAAAATAAAGCCAGAAATGGCAGGATGATAGGATTAACAGACACATTCTTTAAAATTAGCTATGATAAATATATTCAAGAACTTCAAGGAAAAGATTTCAAAAAGAAGTGAAAACTATTTAAAAAGAATCAAGTGAAAATTACAGAGCTGAGCAATATAATACCAGAATAAAAATAATTCACTAATAGGAGTAGTTAAGTCCTGATTTGTTTTTATTTCTAAGTGTAATGTATTGGCTATTCAAGGTTTTTTCTGATTCCATATAAAATGAAGCGCTATTTTTTCAAGCTCTTTGAAGTATGACAATGCTTTAATAGAAATTGCATTAAATCTGTAGATTGCTTTGTGTAGTGTGGACACTTTAAGAATGTTGATTCTTCCCAGCTGTGAGCGTGGTATCTTTTTCCGTTTGTTAACATCTTCAGCTATTTCTTTTCTCAGAATTTCATAATTCTCTTTATAGGGATTGTTCATGTCCTTTGTTAGGTATATTCCCAGATATTTCATCTTCTTTGGCACTACTATAAAAGAAATAGAGTCCTTGACTCTTATTTTCATCTTGACTATTGTTGGCATATATAAAAGCTACTGATTTATAAGTATTGATTTTGTATCCTGAAACGCTGCTGTTTTCCATGATCACTTCTAAGAGTTTTGTAGTTGAGTCCCTGGGATTTTCCAGGTATAGGATTATATCATCTGCAAAGAGTGAGAGTTTGATCTCCTCTGACCCCTTTTGGATACCCTTGATCGACTTCTCTTACCTGATTGCAATGGCTAAGACTTTCATTACTATGTTGAATAGCAGTGGAGATAGTGGGCATCCTTGCCTAGTTCCTGATCTGAGTGGAAATGTTTTCAATTTTCCTTCAAAGCAATACCAAAAATAAGTTACTGGAATCTGATCAGACTGAAAAGCTTCTGCACAACCAAGAGCACAGAAAGTAAAGCTAATAGACAACCTTCAGAATGGGAGAAGATTTTTGCAGGTTATGCTTCTGACAAATGTCTGATAACTAGAATCCATAGAGAACTGAAACTAATTATTAGGAAAGAACAAATAACCCCATTTCTATGTGGGCAAGAGACCTGAACAAAAACTTCTCTGAAGAAGACAGGCACATGGCCTACAAACACATGAAAAAATGCTCATTATCTTGGGCGGCGCCTGTGGCTCGGTGGGTAGGATGCCGGCCCCATATACTGAGAATGGCAGGTAGCCTCGGCCACACTGCAACAAAAACATAGCTGGGCATTGTGGCAGGCACCTGTAGTCCCAGCTACTCAGGAGGCGAAGGCAAGAGAATTACCTAAGCCCAGGAGTTGGAGGTTGCTATGAGCTGTGTGACACCACGGCACTCTACTAAGGGTAATAAAGTGAGACTCTGTCTAAAAAAAAAAGCTCATTATCTTTAATCATCAGAGAAATGCAAATCAAAACCACTTTGAGATATCATCTGATTCTAGTGAGATGAACCCAACTAACAAAACTACAGACGTTGGCATGGATGCAGAGAGACGGGAACAACACTTCTACACTGCTGGTGGGAATGCAAGCTAATACAGCCTCTTTGGAAAGAAGTTTGGAGAATACTCCAGGAACTAAAAGTAGACCTACCATTCAGTCCTGCAGTTCTTCGACTAGGTATATATGGGAGTCAGTGTATATACCCAGATGATCAAAAATTACTTTACAACAAAGACATTTACACCAGAATGTTTATTGCAGCCCAATTCATAATTGCCGAGACATGAAAACAGCCCAAGTGCCCATCAACCCATGAATGGATTAACAAATTGTGGTATATGTACACTGTGAAATACTATGCAGCCATAAAAAGGATGGAGACGTCACATCTTTTATGTTTATCTGAATGGAGCTGGAACATATTTTTCTTAGTAAAGTATCTCAAGGATGGAAAAAAAAGTATCTAATGTACTCAGTACTACTACAAAATCAATATATAATCACCTACACATACATATGAATGGCAAAACATAACTGTAGTCCAGAAAGTAGGAGGAAAGAGGAGAGAGACAAGGGAGAGGAGGGGGAAAGCGGGAGGAGGGAAGGCATTTGGGAGGACCTCACCTAATGTGCATAATGCAGTGGTACATTTGAAAACTACTAGAAAAGAGTATAATTGTCTTACCACAACAATAAGTGAGGTAATAGATGCATTAATCAGTTCGATGTAAACATTTCACATTGTATATCAAATCAGTGCACTGAACCCCATAAATGCATCAATGTACACAGTTATGATTTAATTAAATAAATAAAAGAGTAGTTAAGATGAGCGGTGCCCATAGCTTAGTGGGTAAGGGTGCCGGCCACATACAACAAGGCTGGCAGGTTCAATCCCAGCCGGGGCCAGCTAAATCAACAACTGCAATGACAACAAAAAAAATAGCCAGGTGTTATGGTGGGCGCCTATGGTCCCAGCTACTGGGAGGCTGAGGCAAGAGAATTGCTTAAGCCCAAGAGTTTGAGGTTACTGTGAGCTATGATGCCACAGCACTCTACCCAGGGCAACAGCTGGAGACTCTTTGTAAAAATTAAATTAAATTTTTAAAAAATCTTTTAAAAAAAAAGAGTAGTTAAGATGAAAAAAGATTATAGTTATCTATTGCCACATAGCAGATTCTCCTCAAAATTAGTGACTTAAAACAACATTTATTATCTTACAGTTTGGTAGGTCAGAAATCCAGCGCAGCTTAGCTGGGTCCACTGGCTCAAGGTCTCTCATAAGGTTGCAATCTAGACGTCAGCCAGGGCCATAGTCATCTGAAGGTTCAGTTGGCACAGGGTCTCCTAACAAGCCCATTGTGTATTTGTTGACAGAGCTCAGTTCCTTGGGAATGCCCTCAGTTCTCCCAAGGGAAGCTTGTAAGATAGAGCTGGAGCTGGCTTCATCTAAGTAAGCTAGGACAGGCAAGGAGTAAGTCACATTCCTTCCATACCTAATCTCAGAAGTGACACCCCAACACTTTTGCCATATCATTTATTCATTCGAAGCAAGTCACTAGGGCCAGCCCACAAACAAGGGGATGAAAAGCAGGAAGTGAGATCACTGGGAGCCATTTCAGAATCTGACTGCCACTACTAGTAAACTATAAGACAGAACAACAGAAACTATTCAAACTGAAGCACAGAGGGAAAAATGTATGAAACACATAGAGTTCGTGGAATAATAACAAGTGTTCTAACATATATGTAATTGTATCCTTGGGATAGAGGATTTGATTTAAAATACCAAACCACCAACCTTGGAAGGCCAATGAAGGCTAAGCAGGATAAATATAAAGAAAACCTCATCAAGGTACATCATAATCAAATTGCTGAGAACCAATGATAAAGAGAAAAATCTTAGAAACAGACAAAGAAAGAAGACATGCTACAAAGAGGAACCGAGGTAAGAGTAATTGCTGACTTCCCGTCAGAAATAATACAGTCCAGAAGACAATAGAATGACATCTCTAACGTGCTAAAGGAAAATAAGTCCATCAGCCTAGAATCCTGTATTCAGTGAAAATAACACTTCAGAAATGAAGGTGAAATAAAGACATTTCAGGCAAAAGATGAAAGAATTTATCACCACTAAACCTTCACTACAAGTAGTGTTAAAGGTTGGAGGGGAAAATACCAAATGGAAGCTCAAATCTACACAAAGAAATTAAGAACGCTCAAGATGTCCCTGTTACCAACTATATGGAATGAACCTAAAAGAAGGAAATACGTGAGAGAGACCCACCACCTGTGTGTATGGCCTGTGAGATAAGAATGGTTTTTATGACAGGAAACTGATGTTATGAGAGGAAACACTAATTTTGGATCCCATTTAAGTGAAATATTATCCCTCCCCCACCAAAGAAGAAAACCTATTCTCATTAGTAGACCCATGTTACCGAAAAAAATGTATTGATTATTATATTTTGAATTCTGTCAAATAAAATATGAAGAATTCTTAAAATCTCTCTTATGTAAGTATCCATAAAATATCCTTAAATTTCACTTTTGGCCCACAAAACTTAAAGTATTTAGCTGTCTGGCCCTTTATAGAAAAAGCTTGCCTGTCTTAGAGCATGAAGATAAAAGGGAAACAAAGGAACCCTGTCAGGCAGCGTCCCAGGTCCTTCATATTCTTGCAACAACTCTGTGAAGTTTTATCTACATTTATTATATAATTCTAAGATTGGTGGACTTTATCCTAGGAATATTTAATCCTAATTACCCTGAATTTATAAGTAAACTGAGGCTCCAGGAAATCATACTGCTTGTCCACAGTTATAGATAAATGGTAACAAAGGACTATATTCTTCCTCTGCCACTGACACAAAACCAAGGCACTTAAACATCTGTGCTTTGTCGGCCAGGCACTGTGGGAAGCTGAGGCAGCAGGATCACTTGAGGTTAGTACTTCAAGACCACCCTAAGTGAGAGCCAGACCTTATCTCTACTAAAAGTGCAGAAAAATGAGCCAGTCATTGTAGTGGGTGCCTGTATTTCCAGCTATTCAGAAAGCGAAGGCAGGAGGATCACTTGAACCTAGGACCTTGAGGTTTCTGTGAGCTAGGCTAATACCACAGCTCTGTAGCCTGGGCAACAGGGTGAGACTCAGTCTCAAAAAAATCTGTGCTCTGTTGGTGGAACAATATCCTTGGCCCCAAAACTGTCTGTAAAGTTCTTTTTTTTTTAACAAATGTTAACCATTATTGGTTATCTGGTTTCTTTTCCTAAAGGACATTAGATGCAAGAGGGGAGAGAGAGAGACAGTGGGAAGAGAAAGCTGATAAGAGTTAACCAGAACTGAAACAAAAACTATTGAAAAGAAGCCCAGCCTGGCTCGTCACCTGTAGCTCAGCGGCTAGGGCACCAGCCACATACACGTATGGGGCTGGCGGGTTCAAACCCAGAGCTGGCCTGCTGAACAACAATAACAACTACAACAAAACATAGCTAGGCGTGTGGCAGGCGCCTATAGCCCCAGCTACTTGGGAGGCTGAGGCAAGGGAATCACTTAAACTCAAGAGTTAGAAGTTACTGTGAACTGTGACACCACAGCACTCTACCCAAGCTGACACAGTGACACTCTGTCTCAAAAAACAAAAGCAGCCAAAGCTGCAAACTAACACAGCCTCTCTGGAAGGAAATATGGAGAATCCTCAAAGAACTCAAATTAGACCTCCCATTTGATCCTGCAATCCCATTACTAGCATCTACCCAAGAGAAAAAATCATTTTATCATAAGGACACTCACACTAGATGGTTTATTGCACCTCAATCTGCAATTGCCAAGATGTGCAAACAAGCTAAATGCCCATCAGTCCAGGAATGGATTAACAAACTGTGATACGTGTACACGGTGGAATACTATTCAGCCACAGAGAAGATGGAGCCCTTACACCTTTTGTATTAGTCTGGATAGAGTTGAAACACATTCTTCTCAGTAAAGTTTCACAAGAATGTAAAAGCGAGTATCAAGTGTACACAATCCTAATATAAAACCAGTAGACAATCTAATAGAAACCTACACAAAAGAAGAAAATGAAGGTGGGAGGAGGAGGAAGGAGAGAGGGGATTGGCGTGCTCCCACTTAATATTAGGGCACAGTGTGGAGGTATATGGCACAGCTTCTAGAGACAGGACACAACTATAAAAGGGACTATACCTAACAAATGCAAACATTGTAACCTAATTCTTTGTACCCTCAAATTAACCTGAAATAAAAATTCAAAAAGCAGTCCAAGATGTCAGTCAGCATTGCAGTTTGGAACAATTTTTGTGGCACGGGTGATGTTCATGATGTATCATAGCATAGATGAACAGGATCAAACAGTAATTTCCTTATACTCTAATACAGGAAGAAGGTGTGTGATACGGAATTTTAATGCTTAGAAATGGAAAAAGGCATTTTGCACAAAGGTTACCCTAACTGTTCACTCCAACGATTCTGTATAGATGAGGTTTCATTGTTACAATTTAGCCTCCCACAGAGTACTTGAAAACTCAATCTTGTCACAGACTAAAGTCCCTCCAAGAAGGAAATTTCCAGATACAGAACTTACTTCCTGTCTACTTCTCTAAAAGCTAAAGAATAAAACTTAACCAATACTTGGATATTGAAATGCCATGCGGTATTTTATTAGAACGTTACCCAGAAATTAAAAAGGCCTCTATAAACCACTGTTCCTGATTTACTTGCTGAAGTACACAGAGCGCTTCTGCTGCACGTAGAAGGGAGGAAGTGCTTATCTAATGGAAAAGCACTTCCAATTGAGTTGCGAGCTGAACTAGCCATTTATTTCATGGAACATCATTATTACTTGAAAGAACAGCTGACAAACTATGGTTATTCAGACTTGAGTATTGTGAAGTGACCCTGTCACTTCAAGAAAAACAAGCTTTCAAGTAAAAAGAAATTCAAGGTTTCAGGTAAAAATTAGGATTTTGGGAAACTTGTTTCCATTGCTATGAGCTTTGCTTCTCATTGCTTAAAGACTTTCCTGATAAGTCCAGTGGCGATATTAATGAATGTGGGGGTTTTTTTGTTTGTTTGTTTGTTTTTGAGGCAGAGTCTCACTATGTCACCCCCAGTAGAGTGCAGCAACCTCAAACTCTTGGGCTTAAGCGATTCTCTTGCCTCAGCCTCCCAAGTAGCTGGGACTACAGGCACCCGCCACAACACCCAGCTGTTTTTTTGTAGCAGTTGTCATTGTTTAGCTGGCCTGGACCAGGTTCAAACCCACTACCTTCAGTGCATGTGGCCGGCACCATAATCAATGTGCTGCAGGCGCCAAGCCTGAATGTGATTTTTTTTTTTATATCATACAGTGAAATATGTCAACATTTAGAAGATCTGCATAACTTGATTAACCAATACTTTCCAGACTACTGCATGATGTTATGGAATGAGGCAAGAGGAAAGAGGCAAACCTAAGACAGGCCAATAGATTTTAATGTAACAGTACAAAAAGTTTATTAAGGTGGTTTTTATTCTACATTGCAAGTAATCTGTAAGAAACTACTATTTATCATGTTTGGTATAGTATACCAAAGAGGAATATTTACAAAGAAAATGTTAAAATATGCCTCCCCTTTCTAAAAATATATCTATCTGTCTGAGACTGGCATTTCCTCTTATACTTCAGAAGAGCAATGTATTATGGTGGATCAAATGCAGCAGCAGATAGGATAATCCTGCTGGTTTTTTGTTAAATCAATTATTAAAGAGATTTTTAAAATATAAAATAATGCTATTCTTATTAAAAAGTTATTTTTAATTTAGGTAAATATAAGGGCTTTTCTATTCAACAATATGTTTGTGTTATATATGATGAGTTTTTATTTTTAACGAATTAATAGATTTTCTTAATTTCTAACACAACAAATATTAGTAGGTATAATTCACATAAACATAAGCATTTTGAGCTCCTCAGTAACGTTTAAGAGTATAGAACTGCCAATCTAGGGTCTTGAAAATCATCTTAAAACACTTAGACTTTATTCTAAAGGTGGTAGGAAAAGAAGTACTACCGAGTTTGCGGTTTTAAGTGGGGGTTGGGGGGAGGTGGTGACACGTCCAGACGTGTGTTTTAAAAGGATCACTCTTGTGGGTTAGATGTTTGGACCTGAAGAAGACATGATCAAAATTAGGAAAACCAGAGAGGAGGCAGTAGATGGTCAGAACCTGGCTGGGTACAGCCGCGGGATAGAGAAGCCCGGAAGATAAGCATGTGGAAACTGGAGGACCAAGTGCCTGGAACTTGACTTGGTACATGAGGAGGCCTCCATATGCATTAGCACTTTTGATTTAAGGGGAGATGTTCGTATCAGTTCTGGGCATGTCACACCGGGGGCCATGTGAAGATGGCACTTGTACCTGCTGGTTGGCTCTGAAACCCTGGAGAAAGGTCTAGGCCAAATAGGTGCTTCAGAATCATCAGTATGTATGTACAGTGATTATGTCTGTGTAGTGATTAAAACCTAAGGGCAAACCGGACACAGGAGAAAAGTAGAGTTAGAAGAGATGAGGATAGAACACCACGGGGGACCATCATCAAGAAGATCACAAAGGAAAGATGAGGAACAGGTTGACTGGAGCAGTGACCTGAAGAGCCATGTGACTGTGGCTCCATGGAATCCTGGGGAAGAGAGGACTTGAAGTAGTAGTATCAAATACGACCAAGAAGCCTCTACCAGATCCCTCAACATTGAGGGCATAGTGACCTTAGCAAGAATGTTTTCAGTAAATTAGAGGAAGGAGGGAAATCACTTTGCCGTGGGAGTTCTTATAATTAGAGACTTAATTATGTTTAAAGGAAGGAACCAAAGAGAGTGTGTGTGAGTTTGAGAAACGTAGGCAGAAGTGTAAGTAGGTCAGATGCAGGCCACGTTCCAGAGGCTGGAGAGCTCACTACAGTTCCCCAGGCCTCTGCTGTGTGTGGGGCTGCTCAGGACGGAGTGCCACCTTTAGCGGGTCGAACCAAACTAAAGCTCCTGGCAGGCAGCTCAGGACTGCTGCTCAAGTAGAGACCCCACCAGGGGGAGGGGGATTGTCTCAGTCCAGAGACCAGAGACCTAGAGAAAAGTATGGCTGTGCCTAAGAAAATGTGTGTTCCCACCAGTTTCCCCCAGGAAATCCAATGAGAATTTTCTGTTCCCTTGACTTTGATGTAGCTCAGTTATAGGGAGGCAAATCAAGTTCTTCCCTTATAAAAAGTTCCCACGTTCTAGGAATTGAGGTATCTTTTACACTAAGATTTTTCTGAGGTAACTCCTTTTGTATATTGATAACTTTATAAAGGTCATTTAAGGATGTATGTTTTTAAGGACAGATATCCTTTGGGAGACTTAACTATTTGGGGGATTATTGACGGCATATATCATGTTATATTTTGTGCTAAGTTACTATGGTGTGTGCTATTTTAGTGATTTGAGAAAATGAAAATAAAATTTGTTCTTGAGTATAATAAATAATCTTAAATTTAAAAAAAAAAAAGAGGGACCAGAAAAGATCAAACTTTAGAAACCCAGGTTTTAAAAAGTACCCATGCCTAATGTAAAGGAATTCACACAGAATCAAGATCCGTCAAGATGTTCTTCATGTCATTATTATTTGTAATATTAACAATGTTATAAGTAACCCAACAGAGTGACAGCAGCACAAATCTACTTGTTAACTTAAAAAAAAATTATTAACCAAAAAAAAAAAAAAAAAAAAAGAAGCGTGGCATTTGTGTGGAGAGAGGAGAACACTCTTGGTGGGACAGTACAGCCTCAATGGAAAGAAGTATTAAGATTCCTCAAAGAACTAAAAGTAGACCTGCCATTTGACCTTTGACCGAATGCCCACTACCTGGCATTTACCCAAATGAAAAAAAGACATTTTACCACAGAAACTCTACGTTTCTTACTCTGAGCAATTTCCACTCAAATCTTTACAGCAATTCAGTTCACAATCACAAAGATATAGAAACAACTCAAGCGCCCATCAACACATGAATAAACTGTGGTATGTGTATACCATGGAATACTATTCAGCTGTTAAAAATATGGAGATTTTGCACCCTTTGGAGTAACCGGGATGGATTTGGAGAAAGTTCTCCTAAGTAAAGTATCACAAGATTGTAAAACCAAACGTCACAAAGTATCAATGTCCTCAGTACCAATTTGGCTTGGTTTGGAAGCCCCAGCTCTGACCAGTCATTG
The DNA here is from genome assembly GCA_963575145.1 of Galago senegalensis. NCBI lineage: Eukaryota > Metazoa > Chordata > Mammalia > Primates > Galagidae > Galago > Galago senegalensis. The sequence goes on along the minus strand of CAUYTI010081644.1, from coordinate 52,312 downwards.
CCAGCCCCCGGCAAGGCCAGCAAGCAGGCTGCACAAGAAAAGACCCTCCTTTCAAGTGATTTGCAGTGGCCCTCTTGGAGAACCTCTTTCAGCAGCGGTAGCAAAGCACTGTCCTCTGCTTCAGCTGTCCCATTTTGTGATCCTAGCAGCTTCTCCAGATGGCCTCTCCACTGTATTGGCCAAGGAATCTGTTTTGTCAGCACAGCCTCTGGTCTTAGTTAAAATTCATAATGCAAAAGGTAGATTGTAGCACAAAGTTCAATGTGTCCACTGCTGGCATTTGTGTGGCTAATTAGTTTCTACTTGATATGACACTCCATCTTCTCTGTTTTACTTTGGAGAAAATACATGAGTACAAATACATTTTTACATATCCAGATTTCCATTTCAGTATTCAGAAGCAGGGGTACAGTTTCCGTGTCTGCCCTGAAGGTGTGCCTAGTCCTCAGGTGCCACATTTTTACCCCACTCTATCACATTTTATTCCTATAGCACTATAAAAGCAAGTCTGCTCAAAGAAGGCCCACTTAAAAACAAAATTTTCATAGAGTAGAAATGTCTTAACACAATAACTAGTAAACGAGATGAGGTATATATTAACCAGTGTGATGTAAGTGTTCTTAATTCTATATGAAATCAGCACATTGTACCCTATAAATGTATTGATACATACGGGAATTTTTTTTTCCAAAATAATGAGCAATTCATCTTCAAATATCAACTCCATCACAGTTGTAAGAAGTATCACTTCTGGGTGGCACCTGTGGCTCAGTGAGTAGGACGCTGACCCCATACACCGAGGGTAGTGGGTTCAAACCCAGCCCTGGCCAAACTGCAACAAAAAATAGCCAGGCATTGTGGCAGGTACCTGTAGTCCCAGCTACTCAGGAGGCTGAGGCAAGAGAATCGCCTGAGCCCAGGAGTTGGAGGTTGCTGTGAGCTGTGTGATGCCACAGCACTCTACCGAGGGCAATAAAGTGAGATTCTGTCTCTACAAAAAAAAGAAGTATCACCTCCACCCATAGAACCCTCCTCTGTGCGAGGTTATAGGTGATGTGAAGAGATACCTGACAGATTGTGTTCCTTCTCTCACAGCTGGGCAAGCCCCAGCTCCTGGGGGGCTCGTGCCTTGCCCGTTCCCTGCAGCTGGAATATGGCAGAGCTGAAATTTCATCCTAGGCCTAACTTCAAGGCTCATGCCTTTCTTTTTTATATTGAGACAGAGTCTCATTTTGTTGCCCTGGGTAGAGTGCCATGGCATAGCTCACAACAACCTCAAACTCTTGGGCTCAAGCAATTCTCTTGCCTCAGCCTCCCTAGTAGTTGGGACTACAGGCACCTGCCACAATGCCTAGCTGTTGTTGTTGTTGTTGTTTAGCAGGCCTGGGTTCAAACCCACTAGCCACGGAGCATGTGGCCAGTGCCCTAACCACTGAGCTACAAGCACCCAGCCAACGCTCATGCATCTCAGGCTTTTGTCATGCCTTAATTTCAAAACAAAATTTAATGATCCAAGCAAAATAATTTGAACTAATTGGAATATTAGACTTTACATTTTCTTTCAGATCACAGTGATAATCATTTTTTCCAAGCTGACATTTTTACAAAGGCAGTCTGCTCCTACGGCTTACTGCCTTCCGACTGCTGGTGGTCTTGGGGTTCTCTCAGGTAACCTGTCCATGTCTGACTCCCTCCAATGCACCAGGACAGATTCCCTGGTAGAATGCAGCTAAGAAGGTCTCGTTTTGACACTCTCTTCTTTTACCTAAGGTAAACTTTGAGATTCTTCAGACTGATAAAGTACACAGCTATCATTTAATTAAGAAAAAAGCTATTTAAAAAAAAAACAACAGATAACAGACTTGACTTACTCTGTTCCATCAGTATTGAAGTGCAGATGATTCCTTCTTCCCAAACACCCCAGTGAAATTTTACCATGTAGCATAAATTATTCACGTTTATGGACAGATTCATTTCTAGCAGGAGGTCAATGAACTTGTTATACTTGAATATGTAGGTTTTTGACTGAGTGAGATTATGCAAGTATGTGAATTCTCATTATTAGCTGTTATTCTATTGTAAAGGAGTACCCAGGCCCACCAGCGTTGTCTTCTCTCTGGTTCTCAACTGAATCCCTTTTACGTCATCCTCTCTGTACCAGTCCAGCTCAAAACCACATTTGTTCCTGCCTGGCTAACTGTAGCAGCTGGTTACTGGGGAGCTAGGGGGAGCCCTAAAACACAATTTGTCTATGTGTTTCACTGCCCTGCTTTTTTTTTTTTTTTTTTTTTTGTGACAGAGTCTAAATTTGTCACCCTTGGTACAGTGCTGTGGCATCACAGCTCATAGCAACCTCAAACTCCTGGGCTTAAGCGATTCTCTTGCCTCAGCCTCCCAAGTAGCTGGGACTACAGGTGCCTGCCATAACACCCGGCTATTTTTTGTTTCAGTTGTCACTGTTGTTTAGCTGGCCTGGGCCGGGTTCAAACCCGCCAGCCTTGGTGCATGTGGCCGATGCCATAATCACTGTGCTACAGGCGCCGAGCTGTCTCTGCCCTGCTTTTAAAACCCACTGGTAGGCCCCATCAGCTGATGAATCAGGATGCCCAGCCCTTTGTCCTGCCCCATCTTACATCATGCCTCCCCACCTTGTATGTTTGTTTGTGCCTTATCCATGCCCTGTTGCAGCTTCCTCCCTTCTCCTCTTCTCCACCCCACCTTAATCCAGCTAACTCCTGTCCTTCTCTGAGAGGACTCAGGTGTCAGCTTCTCCAAGAAATTGTCCCTGATGCCCTTCTTGAGGCCAGCCACCTCTGCCTCGGTGTCTCCCCAGCAGCTCCCAGCATTGACCTTCTCTGAACATTCATCATAACTAAGCTGTGCTCCTGGCAGATCCTGAGCTGAGTAAATGGCCCTTCTGGCTACCTAGCAAAACAGGGATCCTGGAGCGAGGGGGAAACTCAGAGCAAAAACTGATTCTGAGTAAGTCAACCCTATGTCCTGGTGTCGAGCAGGAGTGGAAACATGGCTACAGATTTTAACCTGGGCTTGCACCCCAGGGCTCTTGCTCATAATTTCTCCCAGAGAGCAAGGAGGGGGCTATCTGCAGTCAGTGTCCTCCTTACCCCGCTGAGTTACTACATCTGTACTCTGTAGTTGTTAAAATTCACATAACAAGCACTCAAGTACTCCTAAGCGTGCTCTCTGCTCTCCACTCTCCGTGTGTCCTTCTCGCAGTGGTGTGAATGCTTTCTCTGAAAAGGACAAATCAGAGGCCTAGGAGAGACAGGGCTCGGTACCACTCTTCCTCATCCCATCTTCTTCACTTTTCCCTCAATGAACACTGGAATGAGCACTAGGGACAGGCAAGGGACACACACAGCCCCCATGCACAGGAAAGTACAAAATGCAGAGGATGAGGTGTTGGGGTCACCTAGCCCAAATACTCAGCCTTTCAGCGGACTCGACTTGGGATGATCTCGTTTTTCCACGTGACTGTGTGAGGGTTAGCCACCAGGCCCCCTTCCTGAGGCTCCCAGGCCCATACAAGCTGCATGTCGCACAAGCCATGTGGGCTCTCCCTAACGTGCAGGAAGTCTTTAGTGGCATCTTATTTGCTCAGGTAATCCATGCTCTAGCATCTCAAGTTTTGTTTTTTGTCAGTGACAAGCAGGAGCAGGTGGTGTAGACAGTCCAGAAGACACTTATCAAAGTGGTCAGTGAACCCCGAAGGTTCAGGTCTGCAGGCCTCCCTAAGACCTTCTGGTCCTTTTTAGCCCCAGGCCCTGGAATCTGTGTCTATCATGGCCAGGTGTCAGCAGTAAAGCCTCCTGGAACAGGTGTCCCTGTCCTTCACAGCCCTATGTCCTTCAGAGATGGCTCTGCTTGGTCACAGCATGGCCAACAAAGATACCCGCATTGTTCCTCCACACAGTGATGTCACACCGAGATTCTCATGTTCCAGGATGGCTCCCGTGAGCATGAATACACACTCCCACACACACACTCACGCAGAGAGGTGTCTGCTCATGGAAGAGTCACTTCTTCATCAGAAACAAATCATTCATGTTAACAGTGATTCGCTTCCAGGCAAGAATCCTAAGATTCAGTACCATGGTTTAGAACCAAGCGAAATTTGTCAAGTGACTAGAAGTGAGGTTTTTCAGAAATGATTAGCTAATTTTTTTCAATTTAGGATTTATAGTTACAATTAGTATATCATAATGCTATTTCCAGGATAAAATACCAGTGGCTCAACTTTTCTGGCTGCAAATGTACAACATATATCAGTTTATTTTTGGAGATCTGAAAAATTAGCTACTGTAAATAAAGTCACAAAGAAGATTTCTCCGGGAAAGAGGTGAACTTACAGTAATATGGGTGATAGAGTATTAATTAATAAGTATGACCAGCTGCTGCTGCAATTAAAAGGACAATGGACAAGAACGCCTAACAGAAAGGGAATCAGAATTTTAATCTTAGCACTAAGGTCTGTTGAAACAGACTAGGAAAGGTCGTTTCTGGGCAGTTCTCAAGGGGCCTTTATGTTAGCAATGTCACTAGCTTCTCCTAGGCAGGTTGACTGAGCACCGACTAGATATCTGTCTATCCTAGGCAGTGTTCCTTTGCTTGCCAGTAATGGAAACCAACTGCAATAGCTTAAGGAGAAAGAAGAATGTTAACAGGGGTCTCCCAGAACCCAAAGACAGTATATGCTGATCACCCCTCGTCACAGGGACTCAGTTCTTTTTTTTTTTTTTTTAATTTTATTTTTTTTATAATTTTTTTTTTTTGAGACAGAGCCTCAAGCTGTCCCCCTGGGTAGAGTGCCATGGCATCACAGCTCACAGCAACCTCCAACTCCTGGGCTCAAGCGAGTCTTCCGCATCTGCCTCCCAAGCAGCTGGGACCACAGGTGCCCGCCACAATGCCCGTCATTATTATTTGGTGGGCCCGGGCTGGATTCGAACCCACCACCCTAGGTGTATGTGGCTGGTGCCCTAGCCACTTGAGCCACAGGCACCGAGCCAGGACTCAGTTCTTAGACCAGTTCAGACAGGCTGGCATCTGTGTCTTAGCAGACAGAATTTGACGCGTCTGGCTAAAGGACAGGCACAGCCGCAGGTGTGAGAAAACAAGAAGCAGAGTTCCTTGGTGGGCTACATGTGGTGGAGTGGGTGGACCCACGCACGCAGGGCACCTAGAATATTAAATCTTGCCCAGGGAGGTTCCAGTTGAGCTGAGGCACCAGGCATCATGATGCCTTTTCCATGCAGGTCACTTGGAGAGGACATCTCAGGGATAGAGAAGGGCCAGTGCAGGGAGGGCCGGTGTGAGTGGGGGGCAGTGGAGTGAGATGAGGCTAGAACAGGAAGAAATGATGGGTCATTTTGAAGGTATAGGAAGGTGTGTAGAAGAATGTGGACCAATGTGGACCAATTGGCATTCGGAAAGTCTGACCCTCAAGGTCAGTTTGCTTTGTGAAATGCCAGCTTTTTGTGGTCCCCTACCCCAGTCCTTCCAGGGTAGAAATGACCAGAGGCCTTTGGGAGCAGCTTCCAAGCAAGGCCACAAGACCAGGATTCTGCCCCTCCAGGCAGGACTCCCACGTTTACGGCAGAACCCAGGGCTGTGGAGGAAGCCTCTGTAGTACTGTTGCTGTTGACCCTTCTTCCTGTTGCCTAGTTAATTGACTTTAAGCACCAGTTATTTTATTTTGGGGGTAATAATGTGGGGTTAATTGACCTTCTCTCTTAAAAATACCACCTTTTCTGGCTAGATGTGGCACCCAGCACTCTGGGAGGCTGAAGTGGGAGGATCACAAGGAGTTCAAGGAGTTCAAGACCAGCCTAAGCAAGAGTGAGACCCCCATCTCTACAAAAAAACATAGAAAAACTAGCTGGGCATTGTTGCACACACTTGTAGTCCCAGCTATTCAGGAGGCTGAAGCAGGAGGAGCCTTAAGCCCAGGAGTTTGAGGTTGCAGTGAGCTAGGCTGATGTCACTATACTCCAGCCTGGGCAACAGAATGAGACCCTGTCTCAAACCAAAAATCCCTCCTTTTTCATGTAATTGTCATAGAAAAGTGGTTCCATAAAGCCTGACTAATATGGCGCCCCCTTGAATACACTCAGAGGGGAATGGGACGTAACTAGGCATTTGATCTTCCTCTTTTTACTGTCCATTTTATGCCCAGCCTATGCTGAGAAAACAGACCACCCCTGGGCAAAATGGGGGCTGCACAGCCTCCACTTGGTCTTGCTTAAATTAGAATGATGAGGGGAGGCCCTTCCCACAGGTGACTCACCAGAACACCCTCAGCATGGCGTTCTCTCTCTCTGCAGGTCACGCAATATTTAAACTTACATATCTAAGCAATCACGACTATAAACACCTCTACTTTGAATCGGACGCTGCTACCGTCAATGAAATCGTGCTCAAGGTGAGTGCTCCTTACCCCAGGGACTGTGGGTGGGTGGGCCTGGCTTCTACCCACATATTTCCAGGCCTGGCTATAGCCTTTCTGCCTCTCCAGCACTGGACAAGGCTCCTGGGCCCAGTTTTACAGAGGAGGAACCTTACTCCTTACTGGCTGTCCTGCTGGTGAGCATCTACACCCAGGGCCTCAGCTCCAATAATCCTGGCTTTTCCTATATTATTTTCCTCCACCGTTATCAGGCTCTCCTCAAGTTCCCGGAGCAGAGTCTAAGGAAATTATTACTATTCGAAAGACACCTTAATTATACTCAAGGTGATTCTAGCAACCTGTTCCCAACATCCTTGGCTTTGTTGCTTACTGCCAGCCTCAGCACTCGCACACCCAGCCAGTGCCTGGAGTCTCACAGTGACAGGCCCAGTCCTTGCCCCCAGTAGGCTTAGCCTCTAACTAATCTCAGCCCCCAGCAAGCTTTGCCTCTAACTAGTCTCAGCCCCCACCAAGCTTTGCCTCTAACTAGTCTGAGCCCCCAGCGTGCTTTGCCTCTAACTAGTCTCAGCTCCCAGCATGCTTTGCCTCTAACTAGTCTGAGCCCCCAGCGTGCTTTGCCTCTAACTAGTCTGAGCCCCCAGCGTGCTTTGCCTCTAACTAGTCTCAGCCCCCAGCGTGCTTTGCCTCTAACTAGTCTCAAACGAGTGGGTGTGTAAGGGGAAACTGACTTAGGGCATGGTGGGGAAGCCAGGCAAGCTGAACCTGAAGGACGAATGGAAAGGCACGAATGTTTGCCTGTGAAGGGGCTGAGGCAGGGTGGGCATGGGGCAGCTGGAGGGGCCACACTGCACAGGACCTTGAAGAGCAGCCTCCAGCTAAGAGAAGGTCTAGGTTAGGACCTAGGACCCAAGAATGTACATTTCTAAGAAGCTCCAGGTGCTGCCTACCCTGCTGCTCTGGGCACCACACCCTGAGTAGCCTGGACTGGTGGCTCTCAGATTCTTCCAAGCTGAGGATCCTTTTGCCAAGCCACATCTAATGTGGATTGGTCATTTAGAAAGAACAAAACCACTCTGGCAGAGCAGAGATTAGAACCAGAGAGGGACCCTGGTTGTGTGACCCTGGCTAATCACATCATCTTTGTAGGTTTCAGTTTACCCATCCTCTAAAAGGGGCTCGTGATACTTATGTTGGCCCACCCAGCAGAGGACCACTAGTGCATGTCAGAAGAGGAATGGGAGCCCTCCCTGAGCTGTCATTCCCCCTCCTCTTAAGAGTTGAAAGCATCAAGTGATGATAGTAAAAGTAGCTGAGATACTCTGGGAGACTGCAAACTGCAGGCTTAAAGCTCTGTGAGGTACAAACTGTTCCCACTGCCTACATGAAAGTCAGGCTTAGAAAAAAAGTAGCTTCACCGGGGGCATGATGCTGATAAGTCGGCAGAACCAGAACCTGACCCCAGGTTTGCCAGATTCCAGAGCTTACGTTCCTAATTCCCCAGATGTGCACAGCCTTAAGAGTCAAGTGGGGGATTTCAGCAGAGTGGAATTGCTTTACAGGAACATTTTGAGATGAAGTCCCTGTGGCTGTAAGATTTTCAAATATAGTAGGTGACAAAGGACGTTTCGGGTCACGACAGATAGCATGGTTAGTTGGATGAAAGGTAGGGGGTTCACAGTCCAGCGTGGTCAGAGCTCCCCTGGGACGAGGCAGTGGGGACACAGTGTCTACCCGGAAGAGCTCCAGCCAGCCACCTGTAGAGGTGGAAAAAGATGAGATAAAATATGACTTGCCAGGTCACCACAAGATAGCACAAGCAGCATGTATACGCAGAATGCTCTGAACTGGGTAAAGCAATATTCCATTACTCCATCAGGGGCTGGGCTTCTTTTTTTATAGCCAGCATTAAAATATTCAAGACTTGAGGAGGATTCTAGTAAAATTATAATCCTGTGTTTGACATCAAAATAATTTTTACAACAGCAGATTGATGACAGAAACACAGGTTTATGACTTCAATACGAGACTCTGGAAGATCAAATGCACAGAAATCATTTTATAGGACCAAATGCTCCCCTGAAAAGCAGATGCTCCTCTGCAAAATCCCCGAGGCTTGTCGTCTCTCCTAAAATGTCTGTTTTCATACCAAAATATTTGTAAAAATATTGCACCATGTGCCAGACTCCAGGGAAGTTGTAGTATGCCCAGCCCTGGCTTGCTCAGAGTGCTAATGGTGGGATCCTATGGGAGATGCAATCTCACTTTTCCTGTCTTTGATTTTTTTTATAGCAATTTAAATACTTAGCTGTATCCACCATGCCCGTAGTGTCATGAACATGTCTTTGTGAGCTTTACACCACACCCAAGTGATGAGCCCCACACCCCCATGTCCTGGAATTGGGCAGAAATGTTGATATGTATTAGAGGCTCTTTGGAGGTCAGTCTTAGACAGAAGTAATACGTGTTGTTATTCTAGAATCCAGGAGTTTTCCATAATATGAGAGCTTTAGATGGAAATTGAAGGGAAGAAATAAGAGCTAAGGGCTAATATCAAACTATCTTGAACAGGCAACCTTCCATCAAGTCATTTCATCTCATCTTTTTCCACCTATAGAAATATTTGGGCGGGGACAGCACCTATGGCTCAGTGGGTAGGGCACCAGCCCCAGCCAAATTGCAACATAAATAGCTGGGCATTGTGGCGGGTGCCTGTAGTCCCAGCTACTTGCAAGACTGAGGCAAGAGAATCTCCTTAGCCCAGGAGTAGGAGGTTGCTGTGAGCTGTGACACCACGGCACTCTACCAAAGGCAATAAAGTGAGACTCTGTCTCTGTCTTCTAAAAAAAAAAAAAGAAAAAAAATTTTTTTGAGACAGAGTTTAGGCCTTACTCATAGCAACCTCAGACTCCTGGGTTTAAGTAATCCTCCTGCCTCAGCCCCCTGAGTACCTGGGACTACAGGTGCCCACCACCACACCTGGCTAATTTTTGTATTTTTAGTAGAGACAGGTTCTCACTCTTCCTCAGGCTGGCCTTGAACTCCTGAGCTCAAGCAGTCCTCCTACCCTGGCTTCCCAGAGTGCTAGGATTACAGGCGTGAACCACCGCATCCAGCCCACCCATAGAAACATTAATGTCTGCCATTCATTGAGCAATGACTACATGATATGTGTGATTTTATGTATGTAATCTCAATCTTCCTGACTACCCTGCAGAGTACAGACATTATTGGCCCCATTTTATAGATGAGGCAGTGGAGGCCAAGGCCATAGAGCACATAAGGGTGGATCCTCTTCTTCCACCCAGCTCTGAGGCATTCCAGAGCCGCCACCTTCCCTCCCAAGCTATAATTGAGCTAAGCCATGTGTGGTCCCTAATTCTTCAGGCTTTGAGATGAATCTCAGAGGAATCATTGGGCTCTTCAAATCAGGTTCTTCTCTTGATCGAGTGATGGAGGCTGTGGCTTTATTGACCATGAAAACTCCCTATATTTTTATGCCTTAAGCTGTAAAATGCATCGGAAGTGAAACACTCTATAGTGCATAAAATTGTGCAAGTTTTAAGCCACAGCATGTTAACCAGCTAATGGCAGACCAAAGGGCGTTTTTATCTTTTGATTATTACATTAATCTTCCATTAAAATTATCTATGTGATTATCACAAAGCACTGTAGATAATAAATTTAGGAAATAGTAGGCTCGTTAAGGATCATTTTCAAATGCTTTTGTCAAATTATATGCTCCAAAAACATTGAAAACCCTATGTTGGCTAAGTGTACAAACAGTATAATCCAAAGATTGCTTTTATTAAAAATGATAAAACCACCTATTTCTATACATTGTATTGTCCCAAATCGTCAGCCAGGCCCTGCAGTCCTCATGATTTATTGCTCTCAGCTGGTAACTTGGGGAGGCAGCGGGCCGAGCGTGTCGGGCCTTCTGTACTCACAATGAGCCTTTGACGCCTGCTGCTGGCAGCTATCAGAGCGGAAAGCTGGGAGGGACTGTGTTGGAGCCTCAGCCCCATCAAGGCTGCCATCTCCGTGCTGCCTCCTCTGATGGCCCTCTGGCTCCGCCTCAGGGTCAACGGAGGCCTCCCCATCCTCTAGGTACAGGACACATAGCCCTCAGAGTAGCATTAGTAGAAAGGGGCAGCTAATTTCTCTAACCAGAAGTACTCAAGTCTCTGATCATAACATTTACATATTTGCAGGTGAAGAGAAATGACATTTGTTCACAAAAAGCCCAGCCAGGATGTGGCTGGGGGGAGAGGAGTGGTGTCTGAGGGGTGGGGGCTAGGGAGCTGAAAAGGGTGTTCCTCAAGCCTGACACCTACTAGCTTTGTGACTTACCCTTGTGTGCCTTGTTTATCTCACCTGTCCAGTAGAGGTGATGATGGCATCTGCTTGAGAAGCACGCAGCACCATGCCAGCTGTTAGCATACACATCATAGCACTGCTCTGTCCTCATCACCCCGTGGGGGCTCATCCTCTGCACTGGGAAGCAGGTCTGAGCACAGACCCTTCCTTGGCTCCTCCCTGTCTCCTCCCTGCCTCACTGAGCCATGCTAAGCTTTTGCAGTTCCATGGGCCCCCCCACTATTGTGCCTTGACACAAGCTGCCCTGTACCCCCAGAAACTCCTATGTATCCCTCAAAACCCAGCTCATTCCTTCTCTCTGCTTCCTGCCCCGACCCCGTGCTTCCAAACAGTGCCTTTGTGCTTCTACACCTGTTGTGGCACGTGTTGTGCTGCTGGACACTCACTGGACGGTGAGCTCCTCAGGGTGGGGACCAAGTCTGTCTCTTTAACTGAGGTCAGAGACCCTCTGTCCCTTGAACCACACGTGGGGCCAGTCTCAGACATGGCATTTATTCGGTGCTAAAGATTGGTGAAATGCCCATGTGTGCAGTGGGAGGTACATGTGTGTGGCTCTGGAAAGATCCCCCAGCGGCTCACCTGAAAGTAGCAAGAGCCCAGGAGGCAGCCCCAGCTGGGCCCACTTTGCACGTGGGGCTTTCATGGCCCCTCTGAAAGCTACCACCTTCACAGCTTCCACCCTGACTTCTGGGTGACCTGGGCCACTTCACACCTCTCCTCTGAGCCTCACTCTCCTTTTTGTCAAGTGAGCCCTGGTTGGTGCGGTGCCGTGAGCACTGAAGGAAATACCCCAGTTGGAAGCTCCATGCCTGGCTGGTCAGAGGCTGAATGTAGAGCCTTGTTTTTGTTTGTTTTGCCCCTGTGATGTTCTCGTCTTTCAGATGAAGGAAATGAGGTTCAGAGAGGTTCTGTGCAGCCCCAGTCACAAAGCAGGCTGGGAGCAGAGCCAGGTAGCCCCATGCACAGCCCTCTGGAGGACAGCTCATGTCAAGGAGGGACACGAGTTGGGGAATCTCACTGATAGAGAGGCTCATACCGTCCCTTTCTCTGCTTAGCCTCCATTTTCCCATCATGAAGCAGGGGCTCTGGGCCCAGCCTGCCAGGTTGCTGTGATGACTGGACCCCATCTGCAGGAGACTACCTGGCCCCGAGGTACCCAGCCCAGGCCAGGGCCTTCCCTACCACCTCCTTCCTCGCCCTGGGCCCAGCAGGGAGCAGCTGGCAAGTGACTGAGCTGTACCCTCTTGCTTTCTAGGTTAACTACATCCTGGAATCACGAGCAAGCACTGCCCGGGCTGAATATTTTGCTCAAAAACAAAGAAAACTGAACAGACGTACAAGCTTCAGCTTCCAGAAGGAGAAGAAATCCGGGCAGCAATGACACTGGCCTCCAGCCTCAGTCTGCGCCATAGCTCAGAGCCTGCTGCCAGGACCATGGGCCTGATAGTCTACCCTGTGTCCTACAGTCCTTGGGGGGAGGCCAGCCCCTGGCTCATGGGCACAGGGCTTCTGGGCTCTTAGGGAAGGAGCAGGGGGCACCCTAGGAGGGAGCGCTGGGGACCTTGCCAGGAGATGGAAGCCTGCTTGGCAATGGCTTTGATTAGGAATGCCCGGGGGCCAGACCACCCCTAAAGGAGCCACGTGCTGCCCAGCCATCTTCACTGCCTGATGCCCTGCCGAGGATGTACATAGCCATGCCCAGACATTTCCTTGCAACTTGATCAAATTTCTTAAGGCAAACAAAGAACAAAAATGTACATTTCTGTTTTTCCTTTTAATAAACAGGTGTACTCTTTATCATGGTTGGTATGATGGACCATTCTTTGGGGTAGAGGATTGATTGTGTTATTCTCTTTAAAATCTGTTCCCATATTGAACAGGCAGATTGGAAAAGCTATGGTTCAATTTTTCAGAAGAAATGTTTAGGTCTTAGTCAATAGTTCTAACTATACCATTTGTTTAAATGAGTGCATTTGCTTTGAGGACAGCATCTTAGTAAAAGTTGGGAAAGGGACCCAGTGTTGTGTGTCCAAAGCTGTGTCATCTTCCTTCTCCACACATCCCAGCGCCTCTGACCAGAGCCGCAGGAGCCACTGGCACTGGGAGGAAGGGACGAGGGCTAGTCCTTGGCTCATGCCAAGCTCCCGGCCAGAGTGGTCTTTTCTGTTTCTTAAATAGTAAATGTAGGTTTCAGCTGACAGTTTGACCTGCATGTGGATCTTCCTAGAATTGGAACAGTCTCTGCTTCGCTCCCTTTAAAGGGGCCTCATTTCCCTTTCTCTTCTTACAGCACCTGCCCCTTTGAGCAGGCGGGAAGCGGCTGGTTCTCACTGAGTCAGGGAGAGTGAGCGGAAGGACACCAGCATCCGCGCCCTGACTGCCCGGGTAGGAACAGGCAAGGGATCAGACAACCCTGACACCACTCCTCTGGCCACACCAGATGCCTCTGCAGTCCTTGGTGGCCTCTCCAGTGTCCCTCCCATGGTGACATCCTTTCGTACTACCCCTGGCCACGGCCGAGGGCCCGATGTTTCACTGAGGACCTGCATTTAAGACATTTTTTAAATTGCTGTACAGGAGGAGATGCATCTAAAATAGCATCTCGACGCTGAGTGTTATTTCTTTGCACAGGGGTCATTTTAATGAATTCCTCTTTCATTCTGACCTTTGTTCAGCCACAAGGAGCATCCTTTTCTAATGTCTTCCATTCCTACCAACCCTGGAAACAAAAAAATATATGATTTGTAGCTTGCTATCTGTATTTGAATTTTTAGCAATTTTATATTTAGATATCTTTGAAAAATGTAAATGACTAATTTGGTCATTAAATCTTGTGACATATTCAATATTAAAATATTAAAATAAAAGTCATATAAATACCTTCTCTTGTATATTGTGTTGAATTCCTAAAGTCTTGAGTATACACTGCTGAAGACAGCAGCTCTGCAGGGAACTTCTGGGTGGTGACACCTGCTGGCAGCTGATAGGGTACCAGCATTCCACCAAGGGACCCCGTGGTACACAGCAGGACAGAAAGGCCCTCTTCACTCAATGGTGACACTGGAGTCATCACCTCCTGCAATTAGAAAATCAGCACTGAGCACCGTTGTCTACAGTGAAATGTGACACATTCAGTTCACACAGAACTCACATGTCCAGGTTAGGAGTAATTTCAGGGAACACTACACCAGCCCCCAGGTCCAGCAAGTGTCAGTGGTTCCCAACCTTCCTAAGGCCGTGATGTATTTTCATTGTTACAAAGGGGTCGCAAGCCACAGGTTGAGAACTGCTGTGGCAGCTTTTCCTGAGTCCTCCCACCCCCCACACACCTAGATTTTAAGACCAGTCTTGAGGTTCCCCAGGACACAGCATCTCATACTATTCCCAGCACCAGGCTTGGCAAAGCGGGGGCTCTATGCATTCCAGTTAACTGACGAGACTGCAGGTCCTACTGCCACCTCCCACCCTATCTCCTGACCTGGCACCAACTCAGGCCCCCCATTCCATGTGATGCAAAAAGCACGGTGTCGATGACTCACAGCTGGGCTTCTGGACTCAGTTGGGGACTTTACAAAGTGTGGGCAGGCTGACAAGCCTGGGCAGTGGGTCCCTACAGCCCTGGCCCAGCTGGCCACTGAGAACATGTCCCACCCCCACCCCCACCCCCGCTCTTCTGAGGGCCAGCTGTGTACTGCCCTGTTAAATGTGTGTTAGCCCAGAACTCCCCTGACAACCTCTGACAGGTCCTGTCATTACCTCCATTTCAGAGGTTGGCCCTAAACACACCACTGGTGACTGGCAGGTATGGCAGCCCTGCTGCTGACATCTGGGCTCTGCCCTGCAGTTGGCGGCCATGTGGCTCCCAGCTGGTTGCTGCCTTGTGGCTCCTCAGCTCCTTAATCTAAAAGTGAAGGTGCGGTGTTAGATGACCTATCCAGGCCCTTCTAGGGATGTCTGAAGCACCTTGGAATCACAGTGAGGCCTACCTTCCTTCCAGTGGCTTCTGTTTGCCAAATAGGAGCTTCTCTGCTTCTGAAGGAGAATTCCAAGAGTTGAGAAGTCTGTGGGGCCATTAAGTCCATTCTCTCCTTGGGACAGTAAGAGCACATTCCATCCCAGTCTTTGCACCTCTGCTTGTATACGTCTGGCAATGGGGCGCTCACTGCCACTCAAGTCAGCACTTCTTGTTGGCCAGTGTGATTATCCTTAGCTGACCTTCCCTGACAGCTCTGGGCTGGAACTCAACCAAAAAATTTTAAAAATTAGCCAGGCATGGGCAGCGCTTCAGTGGGTAGGGCACCGGCCCCATATACCGAGGGTGGCAGGTTCAAACCCCGGCCCTAGCCAAACTGCAACAAAAAAAAATAGCTGGGCATTGTGGCAGGTGCCTTTAGTCCCAACTACTTGGGAAGCTGAGGCTAGTGAATCGCCTAAGCCCAGGAGTTGGAGGTTGCTGTGAGCTGTGTGATGCCACAGCACTCTACCGAGGGCGACAAAATAAGACTGTCTCTAAAAGAAAAAAAAAAAAAGTAGCCAGGCATGGTGACACAGTACCAGGTATAGTGGCTGCTACTCGGGAGGCTGAGGCAGAGGGACTACATGATGCCACTGCACTCCAGCCCTGGCAATGTACATACACACACAAGATTAAAATGGTAAAAATGTTTTGTATATTTAAAAAAGGACAGAGAAAGAAAGCCCAACACCTGGCATCTACTTGACACTGGGTAGGTTCCCCTTTTCCCTTCCAGTCCCCAGGTCTCCCTCTGTCTCTATCACAGGATACTCACTGCCCTCCCTCCCATTGGCCTCTGTGCCCACCAGCTCCCACCTGCCCTGCCCTTTCTCGCCAACTGATCTGGTGAAAGAAATGCTCATCCAGCACTTTTCCTAAGAAAGCACACCCTGGAGTCAGGCAGATTATGTTCAAATTCCCACTCTCTCCTGGTTGGGGTATCCTTGGATGGATTACTTTATTTCTGTGAGCTTCAGTTTCCAGTTCTGTAAAGTAGAGATAATACTAGCCCCTTCAAAGGAAAGTTATGAGGTTAAGATGAGTTCACTAGTCAGGATGGGCTGTGATGTGCTGCACAACAGACAGCCCTCCAACCTCAGGGGCTCCATAGAGCAAAAGCTTATGATTTCTCTTCACCCAAAGTCGTCCTTTTTAGGGTTCCATGAAGGCAAGGCAGGGGACAGTTGGGCTAGAGAACAGAGCAGAAGAACGCATGCCACTTCCCCTTCCACTCACATCCCATGGGCCAGAATCCATCATGTGGTGACACCTGCTCCAAGAGGACAGGAGTGTGAGCCCCAGAGATGGGTCACCCATGTCTGAGAAACAGTCATAATGTCTGCCATCATGAGATGACACCATGCTGCCCACTCGTCACCACCTCAGGGTGGCAGCAGCTTGTTGATGATTTAATCTTTTCCCTTTAAACTGATGCAGGCTAACATTCTTCTCACCTTAAACCCCACACTAAACAAGAATGGCCACAAGGTCACAGATTTGGTGACCTGCATATATGTGTTCTGGTCCTTGTTAAAACAAAAACATTCATTATAAGGATACCAGTGATTGCTTGAACCAAAGACCCAGCCTGGGTTACATAGCAAGATCCTATTTCTGCCTCAGCCTCTGGAGCAGCTAGGACTATAGGTGCCAACCAGGATGTCCACCTAGTTGTTTGTTGGTTGGTTGGTTTTGTTTTGTTTTTTAGTTTTTAGTAGAGATGGGTCTCACTCTTGCTTAGGCTGGTCTCAAACTCCTGACCTCAAGCAATCTACCCACCACAGCCTCCCAGAGTGCTAGGATTACAGGCATGAGCCACAATGCCTAGCCTGCTTCCTGCCTCCTATTCAATTGTCAGCTAATGTTACTTACTAGTTAACCATTTTCTCAGGCTATCCTCATGCCCAGCTGATCCCCATTTTACAGATGAGGAAACTGAGGCAAAAGAAACAAAGTCCCTCACCTAAGGCCATGCGGTTGGGAAGTGGCAGAGAATGCTCAGGGTTCAGCCCCCTGGCCTCTCACCTCCTCCCCCACCCTCCGCTGTCCCCCAGTCACACTGGGCCTCTGCTTCAACCGGCATGGCCAAGACATCCTAGATTTCGAGGGTCCTACTATGGCCCCACTCAGTGGACTCTGCTCCTTGGAAAGCAGCCAAAGAGAGGGAAAGAGTTAAACCTGTTGTGTTCTCCCCAAACACCTCTGCTTAAATGCAAACTTCCAACAGGGTGGTGTTCTGGATAAAAGCCCTGGGAGTGATTTGTGAAGTCTGAAGCCCGGTAATCTCGTCAGCATAATGGGATTATATTTCAAATCACCATGGCCTGTTCATTACCCGTTTAAACTCCTCTGACAGAGGAAAACTTGCATAAAACGCACGCGGCAGCCCTCGCCGACTTCCCGTTCTCCTTCCTGATTAGACAAACAGATGCTGAGGTCTGGAATGAAAAAATAATGTGCCCATTTGTTCATTTTTCTGACAAGTCACAATAGATTTTTAACTGCCAATGAGTGACCTCCCGGAGGTGCCAGCCCAGGAGGTGCCTGCCAGGCAGCAAGTGGTCATTTCAGCTGGGCGCCCCTCCCTGCCAGATTCCCCAGGGCAGGGCTGCTCCGGAGCCCCCTGCTTGGGCACCAGCACATGCAGCTGGTGGGAAGAGCTGGCCCTGGGCCTCCTCAGGGCCAGCAGGAGACAGGTAGTCCGGTAGGTGTCCTGGCCCTGCCCGTGGCTAGCTGGATGTTCAGGATAAATTCTTCAATCTCTCTGAGCCTTAGTTTCCCCAGCTGTAAAATGGAGATACTGTATTTTCCCCAAAAATAAGACACTGTCTTATATTTATTTTTTCTCAAGAAGACACACTAGGGCTTATTTTCAGGAGATGTCTTCTTTCTGTGCTGAAATGCATGGCATAGTGTATCTGCACAGCCACGTCCATCACTAGGTCTTATTATCAGGGTAGGGCTTATATTTAACGAATGCATAGAAATCCAGCTAGGGCATATTTTTTGGGTAGGTCTTATTTTCCGGGAAACACAGTAGTAAGAGCCCATGGTGCTGAGGGCTCAGTAGTGTGGCCCGTGCTCAGCTCCCACTAAGGTTCATTGGGGTGACCACCCAATCAACACCCCTAGCTGTGACCACCAATTGCCACGTCCTCCCTCACCTGACCTTTGTTCAAGAGGACTTTGCTGGTGGGCTGGTCGCCCGCTGGGCCGTGGGGTCTCACCCCAAGGCCTCTGCCAGGAGCAGAGGTGGGCTGGGGAGGGAGGTATGGAGGAGGGCTGGCTGGAGCAGGGCGCTGGGCTCTGCCTGCCTTACCTCATAGCCAGGGTCCTGCCCCTGGGTCCCCCCTCCTCATTCAGAAGCAGGACACAGCTCCTGAAGACTGGAACCAGCCAGGCATCTGGGTGCCAGCGAGGGAGCCCCAGTAGTGAGTGCACAGGGCAGTCTCCGCTTCCTCTTTCAATCTGTGAGCTCAGCCCCAGAGATTCCCAAATCAGCATGTGTTCATTCACACAGTACCCATCTCCCCACCCTGCCACCCTCCTGGGAGCCCAGTCTCCTGGGATCGCCACAAGTGGAGGTTCAGACAGCCCCAAGGCAGATGACTGAGCTGAGAATCTACAGGAGGAATGAAAACGCCACTCCATGCTGTGTGACTCAGGCTCATGACTTGACCTCTCTGGACCATTTGCTCACCTGAGACAGAGTCCCTCCTTCTTCAGGGAGGTGCATGAAAAGTAAGATAATGTGCTCAGCCCTGCACATAGGAGGGCCTGGTGATAGCCATGGAGGTCTGTCACCTGGTCATGTACTTTCTGGGAATATACAGGCCAAGGCAGGACCTCAGGGGACAGGGTAGGGGGAGCCTGCACCCTCCCTCCCAGGCCCCCCACAAGCTGCCTCTCCCCTCCTCACCCCTGCCCGCCCCGCTGCATAGCCCCAGAAGGGCTCCCATCTTTATGCTTTAACTCTGTGGCTACGCAAAAAATACTGTGAGGCTAATTCTTTTTAAAATGATAAAATTTGTCTATATTATAGCATTCCAGCCCCCAGCTTCCTGAAAGCTAAAAATATTTTAATGTCATATTTCCATGTAAATTTTAGTTTAGAATTTAATACCCTTTTAACATACATTAAATTTTTAGCGTTCTTCAAGCCCTTGACTATTTTAAGGGCTTAGCTGATGTGCGTTAGTGAAAAGGGCTGGGGAGGCTGCAAATTAGGAGAGAAAGTTCCAGAAGCAAGATTATTCCAAACCTCTGTACCCAAGTCATCTGAGGAGATACTGTTCTGGCCAAACCCTGGAATCTGGGGAGGTGTCAGACCTCTCCATTTCCCTGCTGGAAAATGAGACTATACTTGGTGGCTTCCCTGGGAGAACCAGAGGATTCATCACAGAAGCCGTGACTGGGAGGCTCCAGGATGGTTCAGGGCCAGGAACATGGGCTGCGCCCTCAGAAGGCCTGGGTTCAGATCCTAGCTCTGCCTGGTGCCAGAAGATAACCTTGTACTCATCTGTGCCAATTTTCTTGTCCCTAATGAGACCAGGGTTCGATCTGGTGCCCAGGAGATGTTTTGAGTAAACATGCAGGAAAAGAGGAGGCTCTCAGCGCCACAAAGAGGGCAGCCTCAAGGACGAAGTGGCCGACAAGGGAGCCAGGGCTGGCAGAGAGGCAGTGAGGGTTCTGGCAGGACTGGGTCAACATTTGGAGGTGTCGATCCCATTTTCATTCAGAGAGGGTCCCAGGTTGCAGGGCCTACAGGGAGGATGTAAGCTGGTGCTGTAAGCTGCCTAACTGAACTTGTGGACTGGGTCTGTCATGCCTACTACAAAACCGAAAACACCTGTCTGAGCATCTGGCCAGAGAAGCCTCAGCTTGGTGCTGACCCAGGATTTGTGTTTTGACTGATCTACACTCCTGCCCAGCTCTTGAGACCTCAGCCCCCCATCAGTGGCATCCATGCAAAGCCCCTCCATCCCATTGGCTTTCTCAGTGCAGCCCCCTCCCGGGGTCAGACAAAGCAGCCAGGGGAAGACCTGGCAATGCCAGGGAGGGGTGCTCACAGCTGCCTTTGGGGAGCACTGAGGTGGGGGCTTCATGCCACTCTGGCGCAGGAGGCCTACCCACCCCACCCCTTATCCTGAGTCACCACATCAGGTCCTTGGGTGACTCACTCCACCCTCAGAGAGGACCTCTGTGAAATGGGCCACCAGGCTTACACACAGGGAGGGCCTCTGGGCGTTAGGAGCCGATTGTGACAGGGTCATATGCGGCCAAGCACCTGCTGTCATCAACCAGAAGGAGAAGTTTATAACATGGAAACATGAAATCTAGAGAGTGGGGTGGGTTGACTGTCCATTTTCGGGCATGATACAACTGCCTTCTTGATCGGCAGAAACATGCCACCACAGCAGGCTTGTTAACACAGATTTACAGGGGGCGTCTCCACCCCGGGTGGGGAGCTGCGTGGCTGTGGGGTTTGGAGGGACTAAGCCGAGGAATAGGGACCCTTCTCAGGCTGCTGAAATCCCTCTAGGTCAGGCTCAGTGGGGCAGGCGGTGATCAGTAAGATGACAACAGTTTGCTGACAGGGGGTGAGTTCCCCAATCCAGCAGGAATGTAAGTGTCTATTCAGCAAGTACTCACTGGCACCCATCCTGGACCAAGCCTCACAGGCCATTTGCAAAGTCCTATTGAGTGGGGCCAAAGACACAGAAATGACCTGACTTGGACCCTGGCCTTGGGGAACTCATGGTCCAATGGGCTCCTACTGTCCTCCAGAGCTTGGTGACCAGATGTTGGTAGCAGGCAGCTGTGGGGCAGGGGGTTCTAGAGAGCAGAGGTGGACACAGTCTGCAGCCATGGCTGAGAGCCCAGCTCCCATGGATTTACCTGGAGGCCAATAGGCTGGTAGACACCTGGGAAGCACAGATTCCAAGGCAAGGAGCCCCAAGGACCATTCGACATGGGGAAGGAAGAGGGGTACCCACCATCTGACCCACTGCAGAGGGATGTGACAGGGAGTCCAGGCTCAGATGCCCTGACCTTGGGCCATAAGGTCAACCTGTACAAACACCTCTGCTACAAGGTCCTCCTTATCCTTACCAACAAGCTTCCGACTTAGCAGAACTGCGTTTTCCCCCACATTGAGTGGGGTGGGAGGGGGACTCATGGGTGTCACTGCCTAGGAGGCTGTGAGGGGCCCTCACTGACAGGACCCACATGTCCCGGACCATCAGAGTGAGTCCAGGCTGACAGCCACACCTCCACACACCCCCAGACTTAGAGACTAGCCTTTCTTTAATGTGTCTGTCACCCAGTCAGGACTCCCAGGTGCCACCCTGCACCACCTAGACCACCCTCCACTGCATGCCCATCTGGGAGGGCAAGAGGGAGCAAAGACTGTTCTAGCTTCACAGCCTCCAGGGACAGGACCTCTCCCCCAAATAGCACATACTCTACCCCCTTGGCCTGGCAGGGGACACATGTCCATCCTTGGACACGCCCCATCAGGACAAGGGTCCTGGACTCCGGGGAAGGGTACTGCCAAAGGGAGGGGCTGCTCCTGGCCAGGGGCAGCAAAGTGGGCAGGCCTGGTCAGCAGTCCCTTTGTGCCCAGTGCTGTGCTCACCGCTCTTTTCAAACTGTCCCAAAGCAGAGGCCCTTAGCATTGTCCTCAGTGACAATACCGGAAAGGTGAGGAAACTCTGCCGGGGCATTCGTGGCGAAAGACCTGGCTCTGACCTCAATCCCTGCACCTCCCCCCTGCCGGAGTCTGAGAGCATGCAAGAGCATGCCTGCGTGTGTGTGTGTCTGTGTAAGTGTACATGCGTGTACACGCAAGTGTCCATGTCAGTCTCCGTGAGTGTGTGCAGTGTCTGCGTGCACATCTGCTGGTACACGTGTGTATCTCCGTGTGTATATCTCTGGTGAGTGTGTACATGCATATGTGTGTGCAGTGTGTGTCTGTGTGTAGACGCCATGTGTCTGCACATGCATGTGCCGGTGTCATGCATGTGTGAGTTCATCCGCGCGCTGGCCCACCCGCCCGCCTGCCGGCCTCGCACACCTGCACCTGGCATGGCTGGGCAGCAGCGTCTGCTCTCCAAGGAGACCGTGTGGTCCCTGAGCAGCCCCTCCCCCACAGCCCGACAGCTGGCCACCATCTCAGCACACATTCCCTGTCACATCTGATTTGCAAAGTCGTGTCTGTAACAGACCCACAGGAGCGTCCAGTTGGGACTTTTTCAGGTCAAGGAGTGTTTTTCAGAGTGTCTGGTTCTTCAGAAGAGAAAAGACTGTAAGTGGCCTTTGTCTGTTCCCAGGCCGGCACTGCCACCAGAGGCATATTCCTCTCAGCCAGCCTGGTCTAGGCCCTGAAGGATCCCATCTTACAGATGAGCATGTCCAGCCTCAGAGGAGTCGTGCTATCTTCCGGAGGCATGTGTTGCTCATTGTGAAGCTAGGATCTGATGGGCCTCTCTGGCTGTCCTTCCGAGCCTCACTTGTCACTGTCGCTATTCACAACCTCCCTACAGAGGCCTGAGCTGGGCATCCCCACTAGCCTGACTCCAACCTCCTTCTCCAGGCAGCCTGCCAAACCACACGCCCACTTCAGCCCTTGGGGCTCTGCCTGCTGCCCACTGGAGCTCCCAGTTTCTGGAGCCCCTGGGGAGGGGCTGCTGGGGCTGGGTGGCCATGACCCCGTGAAGCCATCATCTTGGTCAAGGCCGGGCCCTCAAGGGCCAAGCCACACTCCTCTCCTCTGAGGCTGGGTTACCTGTCACCCTTCTTCTCTTTCTTATCTCCCTGGTGGTATGGATGCGTATGGCTGCCTGCCTGAAGCCCACCAGGCCTCCCAGGGCCCCCTGCCCCTGACTGTCATGGCTCCACCTTTGAGCACTGACTCCCAAATGGGGGGCAGCAGGTGTGACCAGTGGCGACAGCCCCAGCTGGCTAAGAAGCCTGGGTGCTATGTAGGGAAGTGTCCTGGTCCCAAAAGGGTTCCATGGCCACAGAGGTTTGAGAAATGCCATGTTGAACATGGCTAAGCAGGTTTCTCTCCCAGGGAACCCCTCAGAGCCTTTAATGGGCCACCATGCACTGTGCTCCAAGTAGGGGGGTCACATATGCAATGTTTCCCAGGCACCCTTTTTGCCAAAGCACCTGTCCACATGTCTAGAACTGGAGTAGGTCACAACTCCAGGGAGCTCTTTCAGGAGGCTGTGGACTCAGAGCACGATGCTTGGAGTCAGGCAAACCAGCTCTACCACCTGTTCACTGTGTAATGAGAGGCAAGTTGCTTTGCTTCTCTGGGCCTCTGTCACCCCGCACACTTCCACAGGATCCTCAGAGCAACTCCTGCCTTCAACCATGTGCCACCATCACCCTCACACATCAGTGGCCTCCTCCCAGGCCTCCTAGTTCCCATCTGTCTCCCAGCCCAAGATTGAGCTCTGGCTAGGGAGGACTCTATCTTGTTCCCAACTCACTGTACCCCCAGCACCAAGAGCAGGCCTGGCAGAAAATAACGTTTGTTGAATGAATGCGCGAGTGAATGAATGAATCGGCGAATGGGAGTTCCTGCATGGACACTCTAGAGTTTAGCCTCCCCATAGCCTCCCCCTCACTCCCTCCCACACACCTCAGTCTGGCTGAAACTTGAAGGAGCTCCAAGTCCCACTCAGCTCAAATTCAATTTGAATAGTTTCCCACAACCAGTGGGAAAAAACTCTCCTCGTGCACACAGGTAAGCACCAGCTGCCACCCCCATACTCCAAGCCTGGGCCCCTGGGTGCTGAGCCCCACACACCACGCACCAGGCTGGGCTATGACACTGCACAGATGAGGAGAGCAGGCTCAGCGTGCTCAGTGACCTCCGCCCCTCCCACCGAAGGTCACTCAGCTAGGGGGAAGCAGGACAGAAATTCCAACCCAGAGTTTTTCTGACTGCAGACCTTGCACTCATAACCCTTCGTTATTCTTGACTGAGAAGCACAAGATACCAGCCGGAACATAGTTCTGGAGCTATGCAGAGAGGGCTTGAAATTCCAGCTCTGCCTTATCCCCTGTCTGTGTGACACGAGACCTATCACTTAATCCCTGTGCCTCAGTCACCTGATCTGGAAAATGGGCTAATAATCCTTTCTCTTCAGGGTCAAAGAAATAAATGAGTGAGTAGATGGGAGAGAGATTTTGGAGGTGCAGCCAACTTGGTGGCTGTGCATGTTCAGTGGGGAACAGAGAAACCTAGGAAATGGCTACCTAGAAGCTGAAACACAGAGGTGAGGATTAGGCACTAGGGCCCAACAGAGTGGCCAGTGCTCAGTACACATTTGTGGAACAAATTATTACCTGCTTCTGGTAAAACCAACCAGCCTGGAAGAGCAGAGGGCTGGACCCAGGATGCAGCCAGAGCCCTGAGCATGAGGCCAGATGCAGCCTAGACCCACTCTCCAGCTTTGGGAGGTCAGTGTGGGCACATGAGTCTGGCTACATGCAGCCAAGACAATGACCACATCAGTTAAGGTGGCTGCACTGTCAGCTGGAACGGCCACCACATTGCCAAGACGGCCACCTCCACAGCCAAGACGGCCACCTCATTGGCCCTGAAGCAGGGCCTATTGGGGAGCAACTGGGTTCACAACAGAACAAAAAAATTATTGAACTGTGTCAAGATGCCCAATAGGGTGACTCAAAACCCAGGGCAGCCCCAATTCTCCAAGGAATAAGAGGAAACGCGACCACGCATCCTTGTGCCCCTGAGAATGCCGGGTAATTGCATCTCCTCCTTTGTCTGTTTTCTTCCAGCAGAGCCACCCAGAAGCAAACAGCCACAAAAATCAGTTAAAGCTTCCAAAATGCTTCTTTCTCCAGAAATCTTTTATAAAAGGTGAAAGATTTACAAGACCTGAAGAGCAAACCAAGCAGGATAATTGTTTTTGGAATGACCCCAATATTTTCACCCTGGTGACCCCGGCTGGGCATCTTGCCCCATATTTATGATTCCTGGTCCTTTGCACGCTGCTCGGCGACCTTTGTGAGCCCCCTCTGGAGCCCCCAGTCCCTTATCGGGCCTGTAACTCACCCTGACGTTATCTCTCGGGAGGGTTTTATGCACTTTAATTTAACTCCCCTCATCATTATTTCCCGGACTTCAAGGTTTTCTCTTTCGAGCTGCCCTTCCCGGGACAAGCATAATCTGTTTGCCATCAAGCCCAATAAATATGTTTGTGCGGGAGATGAGAGTCGTTTGGGGAGAGAGGCTGGGGCCTGGGAAGCAGCCTCTGGCTCCAACCTGCTTCTGGGCTCCCTGGCTGGTCTTTGTGTCCTTGAGTCTCTGTGGAGGTGGGAGCCACTGCCTTGGAGCTGCGGTCTGGTGGCCCATGCAGCACATGCAAATCCAGGACTACTATTAAATTTGAATTTCAGATAAATAAGGCATTTTTAGCACATGTGTAAGTATGTATCATGCAATGTATGCTAAAAAATTATTCATTGTTTATCTGAAATTCAAGTTTAATTGGGTGTCTTGGATTCTCAGTGGTATCAGCTGCCAGGACTGCCCTGCTCACAACTCCAAAGGCAGGTTCAGACATACCAGAGGGTGTATTCATCTGCCCGGCTGCCTTAACAAAGCAGACTGGGGGCTTACACAAAAGAAATGTATTTTCTCACAGTTCTGGAAGCCGAAAGTCGGCCAGGGCGGTGTCAGTTTCTCTGCGGCCCCTTCCCTTGGCTGTGGAGGGCCGGCCGTCTTCTCCCTGCGTCCTCACATCGTCTTCCCTGTGTGTGTCTGTGTCCTAATTTTCTCTTCTCAAGGACACCAGTCAAATTGGATTAGGGCCCACCCTAATGACCTCATTTTAACTGAATTACTTCCTTAAAGGCCCTATCTCTAACCACAGTCTCTTTCTGAGGTAGTGGGGGTTAGAGCTTCACCATATGAATTGGGGGGGGGAGTGGACACAATTTAGCCCATAAAGTGGGAGTGAAACCATCTCCCACTAGAAAGCCCACTCTGGGGCTCACAGCAGGGCAGACCCAGGAGGCTGCCCCTTGCCTGTCCAGCCACCACTGGTTCCCAAGGCTGGGCCCTGAGCAGGCGCAGAGTGAATCACTTGGAATAGGTCAGATGCCACCCATGCTGTCCCCTGACCTCCACTCTGTGCCAAGGGCCCTCAGCAGCTCTGCAGGGGCAAGCATAATCGACCAAGACGTACAGAGGAGGAATGAGGCACAAAGAGGCACAGCGGCAAGTCAGGGGCAGCCCCAGGTCTACTGGCAGGTCTCAGGCTCCAAACCCAGGACTCTTCCTGTCCACCCCGCCCCCCCCCATTCATGCCTTTAATCTTGTCAGGATCCAAATAAGGAGTGCGCTTGTTCAGCCCAAGTGAATCCCCTTTGCAGGACACCACGCCTAAAAGAGCCAAGGTGGGTGATTCGGGTTCACAGCCCAGCAGGCCATGGCAGCGGCCTGCTGGGAGAAGAGTCCTGAGCCATTCTCAGACAGGGCCTCACCGTTCCGAAGGGTTTTCTGGAAGAGCAGTCACAGTTGGAGGCTCGACAAGGAGACAGACCTGAGTTCAAATCCCTGCCCAGTGACTTGCCAGCCTCCTAATCTTGGCACTTTCCACCACCCTGGGCCTGTGTCCCCACCTGCTAGATGCCTGAGGTAGGATGAGATTTGACACATTAACCAAGGTGTGTGTCCCTCTGCTGTTTTCCAACGTTCCTCAATCCTGCGCCACACATGGGGAGCTCCGTGTTCCTCAGACGAGGAATCTGGGGTAGGACAGTTCTCGATGCCTGTACCCCAACCCTCTCAAACTCTTCCCATGTGACAATCAGAAATGTTCCCCACCCTATGACCAAATGACCCTGGAGGGGACAGTCCCTGTTAGTGGCTTGCCGTCCCTACTGCTTGGGGGATAGGATGTCTTAGCAGGAGCCGAGACAGGGTAGAGAAAGGGGGCTCTGCCTCAGGCAGGGGCAAGGGCTGGAAATAACAGCAGCACCCAGAAAGGTTTACATGAGCCCAGGAGGCCCCAGCTACGCAGTGAAGGCACAGAGGGCCCAAGACTTTCAGCAAAGGTCAGTGGGGCCATGGCATGTATGCATTAGAAGATGTGGGACCAGATGCCTGTGTGGCAACTATCAATCACGGGTTTTTAGTTTTGTTTTTTTGTTATTGTTGTTGTTTTGAGACAGAGTCTCACTTTGTGCCCCAGGTAGAGTGCTGTGGCATCATAGTTCACAGCAACCTCAAACTCTTGGGCTCAAGCGATCTTCCTGCCTCAGCCCCCCACCCCCCGCCAAGTAGCTGGGACAACAAGTGTTCACCACAATGCCCAGCTAGTTTTTCTATTTTTAGAAGGGATGGGATCTCACTTTTGCTCAGGCTGATCTCAAACTCCAGAGATCAAGCAATCCACTTGCCTCAGCCTCCCAGAGTGCTGGGATTACGGGCATGAGCCACCACTCCCAGCTAAATCATGTTTTTTATTTTTCTGTATTTTATGATGGTTTGACATTTTAGGGGCCTTGTTAATCTTGAAGGAACTGCCTCCCACAGCCAGCTAATTCTTAGTGACAACATGGCTTGGCGCCCGTAGCTCAAGTGGCTAAGGTGCCAGCCACATACACCAGAGCTGGCAGGTTTGAATCCAGCCCCGGCCTGCCAAACAACAGTGACAACTACAACCAAAAAAAATAACTAGGCGTTGTGGCAGATGCCTGTAGTCCCAGCTACTCAGGAGGCTGAGGCAAAAGAATCACTTAAGCCCAGGAGTTAGAGGTTGCTGTGAGCTGTGACGCCACGGCACTCTACCAAGGGCGATAGCTTGAGGCTCTGTCTCAAAAATAATAATAATTCTTAGTGACAACAAATAACAGGCCTTTCACATATGAACCCACCAGCCCAAACTCCACATCTCCCACACACTGTTATCCAGCTCTCACAGCTAAGCCAGTATTCCCCCTGGCCTAAATCTCCCCAGGGCCAGGTACTAGGCAACTGGACACCACCTTCCCAAACACAGCCCCCTGACATTCCCCAGACTACTCGCGTAATCCAGGCCTGCACTTGCCCCTGGTGCTTACCAGGCCTGTTCATTCCCTCCCTGGGAACCACAGAAGGCTATGGCCCTCCAAGGCATAGTGTGTCCCTTCTGAGGGAGCTATGAGTGACAAACACTCTTTCAGTGGCCTTGACCTCTCAGTGTCTGCTGCCTTACCATCCCTGATTCAAACAAATCCCTGGAGTGTTTTCCAACCAGCACCACCTCCTCCCACCACACCCATGTCTGGGCAAAGGGGCACCAGGAAAGGACTGATGTCTGCCCCCTCTCCCCCCTCCCCCAGCAGAACACGCCTGGCAAGCGGCATCTCGCTCAGCAGAGGGTGGACAAGCAGGGCCCTGGAAGAGGGTGACCAGAGCAGGCAAGGAGTTGGGGGGGGGAGGGGCTGAGCCGGCTGCCATCCGGCCTAGTGTGGCCCAGGACACCCCTGGCCTCAACATGGCTTTGCACCACCACCCCCCAAGTGGAGCCCGAGGACCCATCTGCTGTCCTTGGCATTTCCCTGCTTTCTCTGGCCAGTTGTCTGGATCTGACAGAGGTGGATGGACAGAGCCAGAGCTGCCTTAGGTCTGAGACCAGTTCTGCTGTTCTTGAGCTGTGTGACCTTGGGCAAGTTACCTCTCCCAGTCTCTGCTTACTCCTGGGTAAGATAGAGGCAATAGTCTTCTTTCCCGGGGAAATTAAGTCCATAAAAATTAAGTCAGCAATGATGATGATTAGAGTCCCAGATGCACTTATTTCCCATGAGGGTAAGGCATCCCCACTTCCTACTCACACCTGAGGCTCTGTCAAGTCCACACTGGAAATGAGAAGATTCTAAACCATCAGGGGCCACCTTGTGTTCTGGGACTTTTCTTATGCAAAATCTCTGGATTTCTAATGTGACAGCAAAAGTGCCCTGATCATAGCAATTTCACAGTATGCTGGGTATCTGGGTATTGTTACTCACGGTAGTTACCATATTGTACCACAGCTTTTTTTTTTTTTTTTTTAGAGACAAAGTCTTGCTCTGTCACCCAGCCTGGTGCAGGTTATAGCTCACTGCCGCCTCCAACTCCTGGGCTCAAGTAATCCTGCCTTAGTCTCCTAAGTAGCTGGGACAACACCATGCCTGGCTTATTTTTCTTTTTCTTTCTTTTTTTTTTTAGAGATGGGGTCTCACTATGTTGCCCAGGTAGGTCTCAAATTCCTCACCTCCCACCTCAGCCTCCCAACATGCTGAGATTACAGGCATAAGCCACTGTGCCAGGCCCCTTTGCCCATTTTTTAATCAGGTTTTTTGGTTTCTTGCTCTTGAGTTGTTTTGAGTCCCTAATATATTTGGATGAAAGGCACCCACGGGGACCTCCCTGAACTCACACTCCAAAAGGAGCCAGACTCGGAGCACAAACTGTTCCCCAAGTGCAAGAACAACCAAGACTGCCCTGCTCAGGGGGAGGGCCACAGGTAAACCATTCACTGAGCTGTGCACTTCTCGACCTTACACTATGGAAGTTATACTCCCCAAATTCAAAAGTTAGGAGAAATAAAAATAGTCATTAAAAACATCCACGTCACACGAACTCACACGTAGTATTAAAATGCATAAACACACATGCCCAGAAACCAAAGTGTATAAAGCCTGGTGAAATCTGAATCTGGACCTGTCTGCTTAACACTTGGTGCCCGGTCGGTTTCCTGGTTTTCACGTTGTACCACAGTCATGCGAAAGGGCACTTGGGAAGGAGCTGAATAAGGGGTACCCAGGATTGTCCATACCACTTTTGCAAATTCCTGTAAGTTTATAATTACTTCAAAATAAAAAGTTGTTTTTAACTTAAAAACTAGAAATATATTTAAGAAGTCAGAACCAAATCTTTATTTACATAACATTTATCAGACTCCAGTGAGAATCCAAAACACTCTATGACACCAGGTTGAACTCTGAAAGGTAAATATGATTATAAACTCAAAGAACATCTTCCGTGTGGGAAAGTTGTTAATATATAAGATTAATTGGCAGTAGTATAAAGAGGTACGTGGAAAAGGTAATAAGACAAAAACTAACAAATATCAGGCAAAGTAGTAATCAGGTAACTTAACTAGCTGTAAAGTTTTCTGTCCTGACCCCATGACTAAAAAAGTTCATTATCACTATCCAATCACATGCATCTGTGATGGGAAGATTTGTTTTTACTTACTTTTAGAATACCTTATAAGCTTCCTATATTTCTTAGTATTATTAATTAATATGTTGGTTTCTGTACTTGATGATCCAAATGAAATAAAACCAAATGGGCTCGGTGTCCATTGCTCAGTGGTTAGGGTGCCAGCCACATACACTGGGGCTGGCAGGTTCAAACCCAGCCCGGGCAGGTTCGAACAATGACAACTATAACTATAACAAAAAAAATAGCTGGGTATTGCAGTGGGCACTGGTAGTCCCAGCTACTCAAGAAGCTGAGGCAAGAGGATGGCTTAAGCCCAAGAATTTGAGGTTGCTATGAGCTGTGATGCCATGGTACTCTACTGAGGGTGACACAGTAAGACTGTCTCAAAAGAAAAAAAAAAATGAAGGCAGCTGCTCCCATGACTGTGACTCCAAGAAGAGGCAAACCTGTCTGCCTGTCCAGTGCCCCTTGTTCCCAGAGTCTGGTGGAGAAAAGGCAGCTTTCTGTTTGAACAAGTGAGTTTCACCTCTGTTGACCTCCTGGGGTGGGGGACCCAGACCTGGTATCTAGCAAGCAAAGCTCCGCAGAGGCCTGGCTATGCCACTGCTGGCCCCTTCCCCATCCCCTGGACCAAGAACCCACCTTCTAGGCACTGACAGTTACCCCACAGTGACGGGAAGACACCTGGGAGCAGAAGAGAGCAGGGTTGGCCCGGGAGGCAGGCCTGGGCGACCAGCTGCTAGGGGAAGCTATGACCAGGAAAGACACGGTGCGTCTGCAAGGGTCCCCTGATACAATAAAAGATTATCAGCTAAATAAAACAAGAAGTGACTGGGGCCACTATGCCCTGTTGGATTGAAATTGTGTGAGCAAAGTGGCTTTCTCTGGGAGATTTATTTCTTGCTCTGGCTTCAGGCAGCCAGCCCAGCCAGAAAGAACAGAGCTGGTCTCCCTCCTCCATGGGGTGGGGGGTGGGGGCACTTTATTTAATCTTCCAATGAGCTGGAACAGGGAAGACGGCATGAATGGACATTAATTCTGAAACAAATTATTAAAGTGAGATCTGGGATTCCGGGAAAGCCATCTACCCCCTGTCTGTCTACCACCTCCCCTCACGAAGGCCATAAAATCCCTCCTCTCCTCTCAAAACCCAACACCAGGCTGACCAAGTCTCCTACTTGGGTGGAGGAGAAAGGCCTAGAACTAACCCATGCCCAGGGCCAACAGAAGAGCGGGCCTCGCTGGACTGCCTGTGCCCTCCAGCCTAAGCCACCTGCCTCCTGGATCTTAGCCCCTGACAATGACCCCATGTTTCTTGTTTCCTTGTCATCTGTATTTGTGCTCAAGGATGACCTGAGCAAAGACGCTGCCTCTTCCATGTGGGTTCAACCCCATCTATCTCCACAACAGAGACCTTGGCCCACCTTCCTCACACCTCACCCAGCTGAAGCTAATCCCCACTAAGCTGTACAGCATCCCACATGCCCCTGCCAGGCCCTGAGGACACAGGAGAAACCAGACCCAGTGCCCCAGAGGCCAGCTGGGAAGGGAGGGGTAACCGCTGAGAAGAGGGCCCACAGGCACAGGCTGGCACACAGGGGAGGAATACAGCTGGCTGAGTGCAGGGGTGGCCTCAGGGTACTGCCAGGGAAGACCCTTCCCTGGGCACTAGGACAAGGAGGAGTACACCAACTGGACCAGGACATTGTGAGAGGAAGAAGCAGCATTTGTAAAGGCCTGAAGATGGACCGTTAACTTGTGCATTCAGAAGCTGTAATGGTAACAATAATAGTTAACATGCATTGAGCACATACTGTGCACTGGGCCAAGCACTCCCTATATGCACACTAACTTTAATCTTCCTGACAATCCTATGATGTGGGGATTATCATTATTCCCATTTTTCAGATGAGGAGACTGAGGCTCAGAGGCCCCAGTGCCTAACAGAGTCAGTATAAAGGAGGGCCAGAATCCATCCCAGGCCTCTCAGACTCCAGAAACAATGCTCCTTGCCCCAACCATACTCTGCCTTCCCAGGACCAGATCCAAGCCTCCCCCAACCTAGTGCATGCTATGGGGGGCCCACAGGCTTCAAACCCAGTCTGCTCTCCTGACCAAAACACCAGGGAGCTGAGGCCTGGACAAACCTGCCCACCTGTCCACCTGAGGCACTTGGACCCTCTGTCCTTCCCTGGCCCTTCCTGTCCCAAGGTGACAGTGACTGGGACACTCTAGGCAGCCAAGCCCTCCTGGCAGAGCAGAGCAGCCTGTCCATGGCCATGGGGCCACCTGCCCAGGATTCACATTCTTTAGTGATCAGAAAACACCTTGAGGCCCATGTGGCATGATGTGTGAGGTGAACAGGCCACTCAGGTTCCCCAGTTCTCAGAAGCTGGCAGGGATCATGGCTGAAGGTTCATCTGGGCCTCCATTAGGCCAAACTGGGCACCCCAGACCTGCTTCTCCTCCCTGCAGTGATTCTGTTATCATCCAGCTGTCCAAGCCAGAAACCTGGGGGGACCCTTGGGCCTCCTGTCCATTGCTCCACACATCCCATCCCTCAGCAAGAGCTGTCATCTCCCTATCCACCACCTCCTCCCTGGGCCCTCCACCCCTCCTCCTGCTGCTGGACATGTGTGACAGCCCTCCACACCTTCCAACCACCCTCTTCTCAAAAGCTGGGGTAGCCTTTGGAAACTCAGGTCCCACCACTCCTCTATCCCCCCACCTTACTTAACACCCTCCATTGGCTGCTCCTGTAGGCTTGGAACAAAATTCAAAGTCCTCCCCAGCATCTGTGGCCCTGCCGACCTGTCCTCCACATGCCTCACCTGCCTCCGTCCCTGTCATGCACCTGCTCTCGGAGCCCTGGCTCCATGGCCTGTCCTCCTATCTTCAGAAAACCATGTCCTTCCCGCCTCAGGTTCTGCACCCGCCTAGCTGGCCCCTTTGTCTAAACTGTCCTTTTAGGTCCAGGCATGGTAGTTCACACCTATAACCCTAGCACCATGTGAGGCTGAGGCAGGCAGGAGGATTCCTTCAGCTCTGGAGTTCAAAACCAGCCTGAGCAAGAGTGAGACCCCTGTCTCCACCTAAAGTAGAAAAATTAGCCTGATATGGTGATAGGCACCTGTAGTGCCAGCTATTCGGGAAGCTGAGGCAGGAGAATCGCTTGAGCACAGGAGTTTGAGTTTGCCGTGAGCTAGACTCAGCCCATGGTACTCTAGCCTGAGAAAAAAGTGAGACACAAAAATAAATAAAAGAATAAATAAATAAACTTTTGGGGCCCTTATTGGCTCACTCTTGAGGTCTTAGCTCTTGGTACTGCCCTTCTGGAAATCAAATGTTGCATAATTAGTGCCCAGCCCCTGGAAGCTTGGGCTCCATGGAAGCAGGACACAAAATGCTTAGCCTGGGTCCCGGGAAGGAGTAGGCACTCAATAAGTGACTCCCGCTGAATGAAGAAAAGTGCCAACCCCTAGGCCTTCAGCACCCTCAAACCTTTCTGATGCCCGTCCTCTGTGTCCACCCTGCTTGGAGTCGGAGCCACACCCCCCAAGAAGGTCAGATGTGGGAGGCATGGAGATGAGGAGGCCAAAGATAGGGAGGTGGGGACCACACCCCCACCTTCAATTTCCCTGAAATAGGGACAGTTGACAGCAATCAGCAACAGGATCACAGACAGAAGGATGTGAGGCCAGGTACGTGATGACTAGAAGTCATCACTCTCCAATTTTCTGATGATGGAAAAAAGCACATTTTTCATCAGCCTAGACCAGTGGCTCTCAACCTTCCTAATGCTGCGGCCCTTTAACACAGTTCCTGTGGGTTGCAACCCACAGGTTGAGAACCGCTGGCCTAGACAATAAAAACAACAAAAAGCTGAGCACTTGGGAAGAAGTGGGTCAACCATGACCTCTGCCCTTCTTTTCACTGTGTCACTTCTTCCCTGTGGGCACCAGGCCCACCTTGCTGCCCAAGCTACTTGGCACGAGTCAAACTTTTCCTCACTCAGGACCTGGAGGCCTCCCTCCCTTTGTCTGGGATAGGATATGGAGTCTTTCTTGATAGCTGCAATTATCTGGAAATAATGCCAATTCCCAGTGACTCTATTCTCCCAGTTGCTCTCAGGGCTCTGTGTCCCCATGGCCCTGTGTCCTCCATCCCCATCTTCCCCTGTTAGGGGCAGAATTCTTGGGGGACACTAGCCGCCCCAGTGAGTGATGGCAGCCACACTCCAGTGATCTTAGTCCTTCCATACCACCTTGAGGGGTGTGAACAGTGACTAGCAAGAGCTTCCTGGGACTGGGTTCAAGCCAAACAGGACTCCCTTAGACAGGCACACATGAAAACATAACATCATGACTCACACATGCCTGGCCCTTTCTGGGTGCCAGACCTGGGGCCGAATGTTTTTATACCCCGCAACTCATTATTGGGACGTGGGTACTCATATTACTGTCCCTGTCCTGCGGATGAGGAAGCGGAAACTCAGAGAGGGTGGGATTTGGTTACACAGCTAGGACAGAGAAGAGTCCTGATTCATGTTCCAAAGCCTGTGTCCCTAAGTACTTTCCCCCAGGCCTGGCATTTCCAGGGTGGAGGGGCCCAGAGGAACCCAGCTCACCCAACATGTAAGGAGTTGGAGGGGCAGGGAGAGGTCCCCAGGGCAGCTTAGGAACTCAGGACTTGGTGTAGCAGGCAACAAGGAGGTGTGTTTGGGTTTTAAGCTGGGAAGCTCAAGATCATGCTTGGATGTGAGAGTTGCTTGGCTGTCCTGAGGTGAGTGGATCAAAAAGAAAGACTCAAGGTAGAGCAGGCAGGAGGAGGCAGGAGGTAGTCCGAGGAGAGAGAGGGATGAGGAGGGACTGTGGGCAGAGGCTGCATGGATGTGACTAGGAGTCATTGCTGGGCTTCTGCTTCAGTGACCTGTGGGGTGAGCACATGCCCTCAGAGGGGGGCAGAGCCCTGGGCAGCATCTCCTCTCCCTTCTCCAGGGTCCACCCCAATGATCACTCTGCTCCTTCCCTTTCACCTCGGGATCCTCCCAATTCCTTGTGCCTTGGCTGGAGGTGGGGGCCTCTGTACCAACCAGGGAAACAGCAGCCCCCACCCTTGATCTGTGGTAAGGCAAGAATAGGATCCTAGGCCCTGTGCCTTTGCACTCCTCCTCCCCACAGGCCCAGGCCCCCTTCTACCCCCGTCCCAGGGCTAAACCCTGCTCCCCCATCATTCCCTCTCTCTCTGTCTCTCATACACACATGCATGCACACACACACATACACTTGGTGCCCACGGTGACAGCCATTCCTGCTGCTCCAGCCAGGTCTGCCATCCTATGCCTCAGTCCTTGCAATGAGCTCAAAAGAGGAAGTGCTCATCTCATTTTACACACAAGTAAACTAAAGCTCACAGAGGGGCGGTAGCTTGTCCCACTCACTCAGGGAGTTTTGTTCAGCGCTGGACCTCATGCTCCTCCCCCTCCCAGTGGGAATGCCCTGGCAATGTCTCTGCTATTCCCTGTACTGCTCACACCTTTCTCCATGGGAGGACAGAGAGAATGCAAACCAGTTCAAGTCAGGAGGGCTTTTGGGGAGTAGTGTCCTGTGTCTCTCCCACATTGCAAGACCCCTTTGCAATGGTTCTTACATCTACTGCCATGACCCGCTTCCATTAAGTAACCTGATCATCAAAGAGGGGGGAGCTGGGGCTCAAAAACCAAAGGAAGAACTAGGTAGCGCCAGGGTTCAGCAGGAAAGCCTCTGATTGGCCAGGAGTGGATCACATGCTTCATCAGCAACCCAATCAGAGCACCAGAATGGTGCCAGGCCCAGGCCACACCCCCGTCCCTGGGGCTTTGGCTGGCTCCTATAAAATGGAAGGATGCCCCCAAATCAAGTTACCTTGAGGCCTGTTTTGTTCAGGGTTTGGAGAAGGCAAGCAGCCCTTTCAGATCACACAGAGCGTGACTGTGTGTATGTGTCTGTGTCTGTTTCTGTGGGAGTGGGGTGGTGGGAAGATTGCCCCCACACCCTGTGGGAGAAAGTCCACATTTCACATTTCTATTTTTCTGGCCTTGAGGCCTCCAAGCTCTGGCTCCTGCAACACTGTCTTCCTGTCCCCTCTTTTGAGAACATCACATCCCTATTCCCATGCTAGCACAGTTGACAAGTCCGGCCAGCTCTGGCCCAGGTGCACACCCCCACCACCACCATATATGAGCCCTGGCTTGTGAGACTTCCGGGTGCCAGGAGCTCCTAAACTGGGAAGGAGCCGAAGGCAGGCAACCTGCAGACGCAGACAGCTGGCGAGCTTCGCCACCAGAGCGCACGTGAGGATTGTCCGCAGGGCCTGGAGTCAGGGACGCCCTCCACCCCCAGCTCAGATGCCACTTTCTAGCCCGGTCCACATCCACGGTAGCGAGGGAGTCAACTGCCTTCTCTAGCTCCATTCTCCTCAAACAAACGGATCGCGACCCTCTTCCGACTCAGGCTTCCCTTCGAGAAAGGCGGCAGGAACCGCGGAGGGTGGGATGTTAGCAAGGCCCGCTCAGGTTCCAGCCCCAGCCTCCCGGCCTGGACAGCGCCCGGAGCTGCCGAGGAACAGGCCCGGGAACAAAGGCGGAGGGAGTCCCCTGCACTCGCCCCGGCACCAGCGCACCAACGGTGACCCCCACGGCACACCGCAGGTTACTCGGCCCTGTCCCCCACCCGCGGCCACTCGGTCGACGAAGGTGGATCGGCCGCAACTGCCACTCAAGCACCGACTCCCGCGCACACGCGCGGCCACGCGGAACTCCTGAAGGCCTGGGGGTGCGGGCCAGAGTTTGTGGAGCCTTCGTAGCTGAGGCCCTGCGGTGGCAGCTGGGAAGCTGTGTAGGGCGAAAGGCGGCCGGCCGCCGAGGATGCCCACCCGAGCGTCCGTCTGGGCCTTGGCCTTGGCCCGGGTGAGAACCTGGCGCCCCAACCACACGCGGGGCCTCCACCGACCCACGGGCGGATAGCGGCGGAGACACACGGAGCAGTGTGCCCGCGCCCCGCGGGTCCGGGCTCTGCGCCACCCTCGGCCCAACTGCAGCCTCGTGGCGCCACCTACGGTCCGGATTCCGCAGGATTGATTCCCGGCCCCAGGACGCCCAGTGGGCTCCGTGGTGTGTCTGTCTCGCCTCTCTGTCTCTTCCTCTCCCTGGAGTGCCGTGAAGGCCACTGCCCACCCCGGTCTCGGCGCCGCTCTGCAGCAGACAGCGCTGCCGGTCGCAGTCCTAGCGCTCCGTCGGTCCCTGTGGAAGAGGAAGGGGGTGTTCGCTCTGTCCAGGGTCCTGAGAGCACAGCCAGAGCCCACACCTGAAGTCCTGTACCAGACCGGCCACCCCACCAACACGGGAAGAGACTACTTCCACATTTACAGAAAGAGAAACTAAGGCCCAGGCCCACAGCCAGAAAGTGGGGAAACTAGGGTGCACTTTGACTCTGGGATATGTGAAAATGGGGCACATGTGGGGCAGTTGGACCTGGTCTGCAACCTCCTGGGCCCACCTCCAGGTCACTGACCCTGCAGACGTCCTCCCTATGCCACCTCCTCACCCCTGCCTCTTTCTCCACCCAAGCCCCCAGCCCTCTCCTGAACCCCCACATGCACACTTCTGTCTAACACTGTCCTGGATTCTTAGAGAAAATCACACCAGGAAGACCCTTGGAGACCCAGCCTTATTCCCCAGCACAGATCCCAGAAATCAAGGCCCCGGTAGTCCCTTTGTCCTGGTCTGAGCTCTGCAGGCCAGTATGGTTGTCTAGACTTTGATCCTTCAGTCACTGCCCCCATCCTCTGCTAGGCACAGCAGGGACACAGCACCTAGTGCTAGAATGGATGACAAGGTGAGCACACTGAGAGTGCCCTGAATGTCCCTCCCGTGACCCTTAGCAAGTCAGCCCTGTGGGGTGGAATTCCACACCTGTATTGTTTAACAAGGGAGATGTGATCTGAGAAATGCATTGTGGTGTGAGCATTGCAGAGTGCACTTACACACACCCAGATGGCGTGGTCTCTTACACACCCCTGTGTGGTGAAGCCTGTCATCCCTGGGTGCCATGCTGTGCTGCCAGAACTGCTGGATGCCGGAGGCCATTATAGCACAATGGTGAGGATGTGTGTGTAAACAGCTAGACAGAGAGAAGGCACAGTAAGAATATAGCATTGTAATCTCATGGGACCACTGTCATATACATGGTCCCTTATTGATTGAAGCACTGTCATGTGGCACATAGCTGTGTTCTTCTTTCTTTCATTCTACAGACAAAACAGGTACTATGAGGCCAAGAGACTTGCCCAGCTCACAAGGCAGGTAAGTGGCAAAGCTGAGGTTTCAGTCCTGATCTGATACTCATCTGAGCACACCAGGGCCTACCGGCCCAGTCCACAGCCAACAGCTAGAACCCAGGCTGGACAAGCATCATCAATGGCCCTGTGTCATGACCCAGCCTGGTATGGGTAGTGGCTGCCCACTCACACATTCATCACCTGGTGTGAGGTTCCAGCCCAAGACTGGGCCTTAGAGTCCTCAAGTGTCAGATGCCTCTAGATTGACTCTCCACTTTACAGATTGGCAAACTGAGTCCACAGAGACACAGGGCCAATGTTCAGGGTCACACCGAGAAGCTACAGTCTAGGCTGCTCTATACTCAGGTAAGACAAGAGTCTAGGACTCAGAATCTTGGACCTATCTAAACCTCCAGGGCTGCAATCCTCACCCTGTAGGATCAACAGCAATTCAGCTGGAGCTATCAATTTGGGGTTGAGAAAGGAAATGGAAGGAAGAGACACCCTGGCACAGACAATGAAAAACCCAGAGATCACAGCTGAGATGAAAGGCTTGGCTGGGGATTGGGGAAGCTCCAAAGAGAAATTAGAAGTGGGAGAGATTCGTCAGGCGAGGCTTTTCCAAGGAAGTGATATCAAGTGGGCTTTGTTTATTTTTTTTATTTATTTTATTTAATTTATTTATTTTGAGACAGAGTCTCACTTTGTCATCCTTGGTAGAACACTGTGGAATCACAGCTCACAGCAACCTCCAGTTCCTGGGCTTAGGTGATCCTCTTCTCTCAGCCTCCCGAGTAGCTGGGACTATAGGTGCCCACCACAACACCCAGCTATTTTTTTGTTGCAGTTTGGCAGGTTTGAACCCACCACCCTGTGTATATGGGGCTGGCACCTACTCACTGAGCCATAGACGCCTCCCTCAAGTGGGCTTTGAAGTGTAAGTAGGAGTGTGTCAGTGGACAAAGGCAGGGAGGAGTATTTCAGGGGAAGGCATGAGGCTTAGTGGAAGCTTGGCTAATTTCATCTATAACTTGATAGTTAAGACTATCAGGACTGGGCGGCACCTGTGGCTCAAGGAGTAGGGCGCCGGCCCCATATGCCGAGGGTGGCGGGTTCAAACCCAGCCCCGGCCAAAACCTGCAAAAAAAAAAAAAGAGTATGGACCTGTGTACTAGACTGGAGCCCATGGGGAAAGACTGAAGACTATTGGTAGGGGGGGTAGTATGGCTGGGGAGACCACCAGAAGTCAGGGAGGGGTAGTATGGCTGGGGAGACCACCAGAAGTCAGACCATGAGGGTCCTTGAAGGTCAAGTTAAGGAACTTACCTTCTTCCTGAGAACAATGAGAGCCATGGAAGGGGCTGGAGCCAAAGAGTAACCCATCTGATTTATGTTTTAGAAAGTGCCACTGAACAGGGGCTAGTGGCTTGAGACGGATGGTGACTGGGACCAGGAGCTATAACCCCAGCGCTGTCCCCAAATTGGTCCCCTTCAGTCCTAAGGCCTCTCACACTCAGCTCTGGGAGGATGAGGAGCCACCCTGGCCTAATAATGGGGCTGATCCCCAGACAGCCAGGCCCAAGCACCTAGACAGCCCAGGCTCAAGCACCTGCAGCCTCAGAGAAAGACCCAGGGTCTCCCAAGACCAGATCTCTGCTTTCCTCAGAGCTGCCTGCCTTTCCCTCCCCCCACCCTAGACACTAAGAAGTCTCCATTACAGAGAAAGGACGAGTAGTACCGCCATAATTTCTATTTCCTTCTAAATAGGACTGCTCCCACAAAACCAATTAAAGCACCTGCCGGGGATGGGGCTTTGTCAGCAAATTATTTCCAGGCTCTGCAGCCCAGGAATAAATCTCCAAAGGATGAAGTGGATCGTCAGATGAGGAGGGGAGCTCAGATGGGGGCCAAGCAGGCAGGGGGCAGGAGGCGTCCCTTTGGGTCCAGGCAGCCACAGGCAGGGTCTTCACTGTGGCCCCAGGACCCTGAGATTGGATCCCCACCCCCCCACACACACATACTTCTGCCCAAGAATCAATCTCTAAGGGGTTGACATCCAGCTCTACGGTGGAAACTCACCTGGAAAGCTGCTTATGGTGGAAATGACTTCCAGGGGAAGGGAGAAGCAGCCTGGGCATCTCCACATCTTTGTCCTCTATGCTGGCCTCTCTGTAGCCCCTGTCTGCTTCCCCATCATGTGAAGCAGGTGCAGACAGTCTCAGTGGGGATCATAAGGCTGAGGCTCCTAACTCACTGCGGGAACTTGGGCAAGTCCTTCTCTGCTCTGGGCCTTGGTGTTCCTGTCTGTAAAATAGGAGTGGGGGCTTTGACCAACTCTCCTCCCATATAGCAGCTGCCTATGATATCCCATATGGCCTCCTGGTTTGCCCCGGACTGGACCTTCCAGGATACCTATGAACTCTCTTCTTGGGCAAAGACTAAAATCAAGGGGTGAGGGGGACCGCTCATCCAGTGCAGCTCCACTATCCTCAGGAGCTCACAGCCTGGGAGAGGGCATGAAGGGGCCGCAGAAGCCCTGGGCAGGGAAGTGGGCAGTGACTCTGGCATAGAGAGGAGAGTCCCGGGAGCTCAACTTTGAAAGATGAATGAGGGGCAGCTCCTGTGGCTCAAAGGAGTAAGGCGCCATCCCCATATGCCAGAGGTGGTGGGTTCAAACCCAGCCCTGGCCAAAAACTGCAAAAAAAGAAAAGAAAAGAAAAGAAAGATGAATGAAAGTTCACCAGATTTGCAGTATCATTCTCCCAAAGGAGAAATTATTCTTATTCATGTCACATCTCTATGAGGGCTATAGAAAGGCACCTTTACTTCCACTTTACTCCCATCTCTAGGAAAATTGTGACTGGACACCCAGTGATTATTGTGCCAGCCACTTAAACCAGGGCCGGTGGGTTTGAACCCAGCCCGGGATGACAACTGCAACAACAACAACAAAAATAGCTGAGTGTTGTGGCAGGAGCCTGCAGTCCCAGCTGCTTGGGAGGCTGAAGCAAGAGAGTAGCTTGAGCCCAAGAGTTTGAGGTTGCTGTGAGCTGTGACGCCATGGCATGCTACCAAGGGTGACATAGTGAGACTTTGTCTCACAAAAAAAAAAGAAGAAGAAGAAAGAAAGAAAATTGTCTAACTTTGGAAAGTCTGCTGTCTCTGATATAAACAGTGCCCTTAGGATGGTGCAGTGTGGAGAATCAAGCCAAAAGGGGCAAGGAGCTGCTTATCCCCCCAGCCTTGAGAGGAACTGAGGAGGATGAGAGCTGCTTCCTGCCAGTGGAGGGATAGGAGGGGGCTGTCCCCAAGACATCAGATGTGTCCCATCCCCAAAATTGCAGATTCAGAACTTTCAAAGGTCCCAGTTTGGACCACAACCCTCAAAAGGTGACTGACACTGACCCTCGTCTAGTGGCACACCATCCACTTACTTTGCCCCATGAATTCTCACTCAATCCTCACTCAAATCCAGGGTACAGTGGAAGAACTGAGGCAGCTAGAAGTGTCCAGAGACTGTGTATGTGTGGTCTGAGGCAGCCACGCCCAGCAGGCTCAGATCCCTGCTCAGCCATACACAGCAGGTAACCTTTGATGTGGGGCAATCGTGGTGCCCACCACAGGAGGCTGGTGAGGGTGAAATGGTCACCCAGCCTCCATCACTCAGCCACTGCACTGCGACCATGGTGAGGGCTCAGTGTGTGCTGCAGTCATCCCCAGACTGCCAGGCCCCCCAGATCCACACTGCCACTCCCCACCCCCTTCGTGAGCCCAGTGAGGAGCGAGTAAGGACTTGCTGCATGGCTAAATCCACACAGTAGGTATCCTCATCACCAGCACCCCTGCAGTAGCTGAGACTCAGGGCACTCCCATGTGGTAGGATAGGATTGGCACCCAGGCCCCTCTGACTCCAAAACACAGAGGCTTAAGCCAATTCCCCAGGTGTCCAGAAGGGAAAATGTGCCTTGAATGCACAAAGGAGGTCAGGCTTGGCCAGAGGAGCTGCCAGTGCAGGGGGGATAGGGAGGCAGGAAGGTCACAGGAGAGGTAGGTACTTCCCAGCCCCCCCAGGCCAGTGGCGGCCGTGCACTAAGTGCTGCCATGGGCCCTAGTGTAGGCGTGCTGATCTGCAGGCCGGAAGTCTGCATCTCCTTGAGGGGCTGCAGGACTAAGGTTCCAGTGGCAGCAGCATCACAGCAGCAGGGAGCAGAGCCTCCCTTCCCAGTGCCCAGCCTGCGGGCCACCGGGGACCCCTGGACACTGGCTCTCAATCCACAGCCACACCTCCCCAGGCCACTGGGACCTGTGCAGCCTGCTGACATTCTGATGATGATGATGATGATAAAACAATAGCAACACCAGTGACTGCAGCCTCTTGCCACATTCCCTGGGCCTCTGAATTAGCTGAAGGAACCCGAGCAATAACCCCTGAGTTAGAACCCAGGGTGTTCCCATTTTATAGGAAAGAAAACTGAGGCTTGCAGAAGAGAAGCCCCTGGCCCAGTGTCACTCAGCTAACAGTGGGAGAATCACTGTTTGAAGCCTGATGGGCCCTCTCCCAGGTTCACACTATTAATGATGGGTAATAGGGACATTTTCTTAGTGTCTCCCAGAAGCATTTTATTTGT
This sequence comes from Galago senegalensis, assembly GCA_963575145.1. NCBI lineage: Eukaryota > Metazoa > Chordata > Mammalia > Primates > Galagidae > Galago > Galago senegalensis. Next base: position 9,314 of record CAUYTI010081644.1, on the reverse strand, counting down.
TTGCTTATTTATTTTAAGACAAGATCTCCCCGCACTGCCTGTGACTCAGTGAGTAGGGCGCTGGCCCCATATACTGAGGATGGCAGGTTCAAACCCGGCCCTGGCCAAACTGCAACAAAAAAATAATGTTGTGATGGGCGCCTATAGTCCCAGCTACTCGGGAGGCTCAGGCAAGAGAATCACCTAAGCCCAGGAGTTGGAGGTTGCTGTGAGCTGTGTGACACTGGCTCGGCACTCTTCTGAGGGTGATAAAGTGAAACTCTGTCTCTACAAAAAAAAAGACAAGACCTCCCTCTGTTGCCCAGGCTAGAATACAGTGGCATTATCATAGCTGACTGCAGGCTTGAACTAGCAACCCTCCTGCCTCAGCCTCCAGAGTAGCTAGAACTACAGGTGCGTTCCACCATGTCCAGCTAACTTTTCTTACAGTTTTGAAGAGACGGGGTCTCTCTATGTTGCCCAGCCTGGGCTCAAACTCCTGACCTCAGCAGTCCTCCCACTTTGGCTCTGGCATCCCAGAGTGCTAGGATTACAGGTGTGAGCCTCCGCCTCTGGCCCCAGGGAGCATTTTTAATTTTGGCAGTTAATATGTTAATTTCAGATATGTCAGAAAAAATATATAACCAGCCCTTCAAGCCCAGCATTTTATGGATATTAGAGACAAACATAATTTTTTTTTTGAAGCAAGAAAATCCTAAGTAAATGAGTAGAATAGTTGAAGCTTGTCATAGACCTAGAGAGCCCTTGGTGGGTAAGACTCAGTGCAGTATCTGCTCCTCTGCCTCCTCCGTGTGCCGATGGCTGCACAGGAGCCCGGAGCTCTGGCAATAGATGTGAGGCCACACATCAATTACTGCCTGAGGCCTGTTCTGTGCCAGGCCCTGCTGGGAGCCAGGACATCTGGAGGAGCTCACCATCTAGAGATGACTTCTCTCCTGTTAAGGTGAGAACTGGGGCTCAGAGAGGGAGGCCACATGTCCATGGTCTCACAGCTGGTAGGGAGAGGTGTGGGATTGAGAATCTGTCCCTGCACTGTCCCAGGCTTGAAAGAGGCTCAACTTGCTTAAGGAAGCTTCCCAGGCCAGCAGAGCCACCCCAGAGCCTTCCAATTAGTCCTGCACTCACCCAGCTGTGCAGGGCAGGGAGAGGTTGCACTTAGGATGTTTTAGTACTGGCGTTGGGATTTCTGGTTTTTGGGAGGGGTTGAGACAGAGTGTCACTCTGTTGCCCCAGGCTAGAGTACATGTTGGTGTCAGCCTCGCTCACAGCAACCTCAGACTCCTGTGTTCAGGCAATCTTCCTGCCACATCTTCCTCAAGTATGGGAGTATGGCTCTTGCTACAACACCCTGCTCATTTTTCTATTTTTAGTAAAGACAGGGTCTCTTTTCCTCAGGCTGGTCTCCAACTCCTGAGCTCAAGAGATCCTCCTGCTTCAGCCTCCCAAAATGCTAGGATTACAGGAGTAAGCCATTACCCTCTGTCTGTTGTTTTGTTTTGTTTTGTTTTAAGAGACAGAGTCTCACCTTATTGCCCTCTGTAGAGTGCTATGGTGTCACAGCTCACAGCAACTTCCAGCTACTGGGCTTAGGCAATTGTCTTGCCTCAGCTTCCCAAGTAGCTGGGACCACAGGCACCTGCGACAATGCCCAGTCACTTTTTTTTTTTTTTTTTTGCTGTTATTGTCGCAGTTTGGCCGTGGCTGGGTCTAAACCCACCACCCTCGGTATATGGGGCAGGCGCCCTACTCACTGAGCCACAGGCGCTGCCCTGTTTGTTGTTTTTCTTAATAACTTTTCTAACAATAGAAAAGACTGTAAAAAAGCCATACAGTGAAATATAGTGATAGGATCTGGATTTCAGAGCTTTGTGACAAGCTGGGGACATTGGGGCACATTATTTAGCTTCTCTGATCATTGCTGTCCTCATCTGCAAAGTGGAGGTATTAAGGCCTCCCTCAGAGGGGTGTTTCAAGGATAAAGTGAGATAATATGCATGTATCCATCAGCATCCCACCAGGAGAACACACAAACAGGAGGAATTGGATACAGGGAATTGACTACTCAAGGGCCAGAAGAGCTGAGAGACCAGACGGATGGGCTGTGACCCAGAGATTTTCAAAGCAGGAAGCTACTCTGCCGCCTAGGTGGGTCCTACCCAGAGCCTGGGAGGACCCACCAGAGGGGAACTGGTGCTGCAGAGTAAATGCAGCCATTGTCAACAGGCGCTCATGGAGCAGAGAGGGGGAGAAATACCCCAGCTTCTCCCTGTCTCCTGCTCAGCCTCCTGTCTCCCCCAGTGGAAATGCAGCTGCAGGGTGGGCCCTGGGACATAGAGCAGAGCAGGGAGGATGGAGCGTGAATCTGAGGGTCTGCAGTGCAGTGGGAGGGCCCCAGCAGTAATTGGTCCTAATTCCTATCCTTTTTCCTTTAAACATGTATTGAAACATGTATTATTTTACTAATTCTTTACTAATTGTTAGTTAGGACTATGATTTTTCCCTCTCCCTTCCCTAGCGAAGACTATTTTGGTTGTGACAGAAACCCACTCCAGCCAAGCCAAATATTAAAAAGGAGAATTTAGGTTCAGCGCCTATGGCTCAGCGACTAGGGCCCCAGCCACATACACCAGAGCTGGCAGGTTGGAACCCAGGTGGGGCCTGCCAAACAATAATGACAACAATAACAAAAAAATCTGGGCATTATGGTGGGCACCTGTAGTTCCAGCTACTTGGAAGGCTGAGGCAAGAGAATCACTTAAGCCCAAGAGTTGGAGGTTGCTGTGAGCTCTGACACCACAGCACTCTACTGAGGGCAACATAGTGAGACTCTGTCTCAAAAAAAAAAAAAAAAAGAAAGAAAGAAAGGAATGGGTCCCTCTAGGCTCCTGGTGTCTCCTGCTTCTGTGTGTGTGTGTGTGTGTGTCTGCTTACTGCAGACTGAGTCTAGAGTGTGTGTCTGCTTCCTAAGAGAGTGAGTCTAGGTCTCAGTCTCTCGCCCAGGCTAGAGTGCAGTGGCGTCATCATAGTGCACTGCAGCCTCAAACTCATAGGTTCAAGGGATCCCCTTGCCTCAACCTCCTGAGTAGCTGGGACTACAGGCTTGCACTACACACCTGGCTAATTTTTTTTTCTCTTCTTTCTTTCTTTGGCCCTATTTATGTATTTATTTTTATTTTTAGAGATGGGGTCTTGCTTTCTAGTCTGGTCTTTCTTTCTTTTTAGATAGTCCCACTCTATCACCCAGGCTAGAATGCTTTGGTGTCAGTCCAGCTTAGGGTTCAAACTCCTGGGTTCAAGCAATCCTCTTGCCTCAGACTTCTGAGTAGCAGGGACAAACAGCCACCAGCTCCAATGCCCCAATAACTTTTCTATTTTTAATAGAGACCAGGTCTTGCTCTTGCTCACACTGTTCTCAAATGCCCAAGTTCAAGGGATCCTCCCACCTTGGCCCCCCAGGATGCTAGGATTACACTTATGAGTCACCACATCCAGTGGCTAGTTTGGTCCTTAAGAGACCCTCCCACCTGGCCTCCCAAAGTGGTAGGATTACAGGTGTGAACCACCATACCAGCCTGAATCTAAGATTTCTTAGGCCCTCTTCTAAATTCCCCGGGAAGGCACTTTCATTGGCCTGGCTTGGCTACCAGGGCCCATTCAATCCAATCAGCTGTGGCCTGAGGGGCGGAGACACGGGGCCACGGGAGCCCTCTACCCAAGTTAGGGGTGGGGCAGGGAAGCAGAGCCCTTGGACTTGTGAGCTGCGCACCCCCTCCAAAATCTGTCTTGAAATACAGAGAGTATTCAGATGCACACTATTGTTTGAACTGTAAGAAGTGTTTTAGACTTGCCTGTGGGTATCTCTTACCTGTTTTTCCGAGGTTGCGGAGGATCACGCCGCACCCATCTTGCTTTATCAGTCATGGTTCCAGCCTGGGGATTTCTTCATCTCATGGAAAAACTTGTTAATACCAGTTGTCCCTGGTTTTATTTTTAACATAATTAACCAAGCAGCAGCAAGCACCCTGGCAGGATGTTTGATGAATTCCTGGGAATTGCCCCTGCCAGAGCCCCTTTACTGCTCCCCTCCACCTTAGTGGGCGGTGACTGGCCGGGTTTGCTCAAACTGCTGCTCTTTCAAGGGAATCTGAAATGAGGGTTCCAGAAGCAAAGAGCAAGCTGCACCCCCCCATTCCCCCTTTTCGGAGCCCCAGGAGTCTACAGACACAAGACAGAATCACGTATGACCACATGGAACTTCTTTTTTTTGCATTTTGCATATTTGTTTGATTAATAATCTGATTAATTCTTATTCTAGACTCTAGTAATCCATGACAAAAATCATATAGGCAAAGGCTGGGCTCAATTAAATGGATCTATTCTCAACTGGGAGAAAAGGATTTTATTTAAACAAGCAAAGAAGGCAAAATAGATCAGAGTGGCCAGTGAGCTGATGTTTTTTCTTCCCCATTTTTATTTTAAGACTTTTCAAAACATGGAGAAGTTGAAAGAATTGTACATGAACACCTACCTAGAATCACCAAGGATTCTCACTTTATTTATCTTTTTGTTCTTTTTAACATTTATCTCTCTCTTTCTCTCTGTGAGTCTGCTCCCTGCACCCCCACCCCAGCACCTTAGCTCAGGAGGCAAAATGTGGCCCCTGACAGCTTCCCCAGCCACAGACTGAATCTGTGATTTCTTTTTCTTTTTCCTTTTCTTTCTTTCTTTCTTTTTTTTTTAAGACAGGGATTTGGCTCGGCGCCTGTGGCTCAAGTGGCCCCAGCCTGGCCCACCAAACAACAATGACGGCTGCAACCAAAAAAATAGCCAGGCATTGTGGCGGGCACCTGTGGTCCCAGCTACTTGGGAGCCTGAGGCAGGAGACTCACTTGAGCCCAGGAGTTGGAGGTTGCTGTGAGCTGTGATGCCACAGCACTCTACCCAGGGGGACAGCTTGAGGCTGTGTCTCAAAAAAAAAAAAAAAAAGACAGGGATTCACTCTGTTGCCCAAGCTGGAGTGCAGGTTGTCAATGGTTGTTGCAGCCTCAAACTCCTGGGCTTACTTATTGTTTATTATTATTATTATTTTACCTTTTCTTTCTTTCTCCATATTTTCTATCTCTCCCTCAGCCATTTGAAAGTGGCAGACATCATGACCTTTCACCTCCAAACTTCTTTCCATCTTCTAAGAATAAGGACATTCTTCTACATAAGTCGTTATTTTACCTAAGAAAATTAATAATGAATCCATTGAAGTTTCAGAAGGACTAATTCAAATTTCATGGAGACTAATTACCAATGAGAAGCAATTTTGAAGAATAAATAACATATGTTAAGTGTCCTGCAGAGTGCCTGGCCCACAGCAGGAACCCCGTAGGTGTCAGTGTCTCCCAGCCCAAATCTCTCCCCCCTTAACTCCAGCTGACTTTTCTCAACATGAGGCCACGTGACAGCCGCGTGCTCAGATCATGGGTGCTCCAGACTGGGCTCCTCAGCTCTCAACGGCAAGTACAAGAGCAGGCTGGAAGGCAAGAGGAAAATTGCTGGAAACAAAAGGCAAAGTCACAGGGCGCTGAACTTGGCCCTGCCAGCCTCCCACTCATGGCTCCAGGGCGGGGTTGGTCCAGCCAATGCCGCTCAGCGACGTGGCAAGCAGAGCCAGGCTCCTGGCTGGGGTCCCTCCACTTACCAGGGCAAGAGTGGGCTTTTTTTTTTTTTAATTGTTTTCAAAACAGATTTCATGTGGTCCCAAAATGAGACCATGATTGTAAATTAAAGTGTAATTAGCCTTTACGCTTTTATATTCATTAACTCTTCTCTGTTAATGATGCTAGGCTGGAGCAGAAACCCTGCATTATGAAACCACATCCAGGAAATAAAATAGTGATTTAGATAATGGCCACAATGTATTGCTACTTACACATAATTAAACAAATGCTCCATTTAAACTTGGAAACATGACTGAATGTTGATTAACCCTCGCCCAGCAATTCTGCTCGGGACTGGGGAAGGGGAGGCGCTGAGAGCTGGTCTGGAACGAAGTGTCTGGGCCTGCCACGTCTGGCCACCCTGCCAGCCACCCATATCCACCAGCCATCCCCATACAGGGCCAGTGCAGGTCTCCTGCCAAGGAGCATGGCATGGCCTCAGGGGCCAATGACCCCAAGAGTTATCCTGGAACCACTTCAGACACAACCATCCTAAGTGACATAACCCAACATGAAAGGACAGACACTGTCATTGTGATTCCACTTTTTGTTCTACGCCCCTAGAGCAGTTGAATTAGAGAGACAGAAAGTAGCATGGAGGCTGCTGGTGGGGGGGGGGTTCGGGGAGGAGGGAGTGGGGAGTCAGTGTTTCATGGGGAGTCAGTGTCTGGTGGGGACAGAGTTTCAGCTTAGGATGATGCCAAAGTTGACACTTAAAATGGTGAAAATAATAAATTTTATATTATGTATATTTTACCACAATCTTTTTCAGTTTATTTAAAGCAAAAAAAAAAAAAAATTGAAGAAGTTGTCACACTCCAACTCAGCTGCCCAGTGTGGACAGAAAACTAATTTTGTTTGCCCTTTTTTTTTTTTTTTTGAAACAGCCAGAATGAGATCCTTTATCTGTTTGCCCTTTTTCAAGTGTGTCTTTTCCAAATAGCATGCACCTTTGTTGGGTTCTTCCAGAAGCAGACCCAGGGTAAGGACTGGAACGTAGATGGTTAATTTGGGAGGTGATCCTGCATTTAAAAAACAAGAAAAGGAGTAAGAAACAAGACAGGGAAGGGGAAGCAATGAATCAGGGCACACTGTGGGGCTGTTATTCACGGCTGCATAACAAATGATCCCAAAATCTAATAGCTTAAAACAACAATGACTCCTTGTCGCCTCTCATGATTTCTAGACTCAGGAATACAGACAGCAAGAGTAAATCATCTCTGCTTCTAGGGGCCCCAGCTGGAGAACTCCGAGTCTGGGGGCTGCTATCATCTGAGTGGCCTGCTCACACACCTGTCCTTTGGGGGACTTGCTGGGTTGATACCCTACTCCTGGTAGCTTGGGCTCCTCAATGTGGTGTTTGGGTTCCAAGGGCAAGCATTCAGAAGGGGAGAGAGAGAAAGAGAGTGGGTCCCAGGTGGAAGCCAAGTTGCCAATATGACCAGAGTCAGGAGTCCTGCAATGTCCCATCTGCCACCAGTTACGAAGGTCTGCAGGTTCCAGGATGGAGAAATGTCAATGGTCCACTGTGACAAGAGTGTGTGAGGAAATACAGTTTGTCATGGTTAGCAGGTGACATACCCCTGTGGGCAAGTGGCACTCAATCCCACTAGGGGACTCTGAGAGAGATAGCGTGGGATTCTCACCTCTAGCTTATCCTGCCTGACAGGTTAGGGAGACAGAGCACTTTGGTTGAGGGCTGGACCAGGGGTGGGCCTTAAGTCTCTGACACCTCGGCTCGGCGCCTATAGCTCAACCAGCTAAGGCGCCAGCCACGTACACCTAAGGTGGCAGGTTCGAATCCCCAGCCCGGACCTGCCAAACAACAATGATGGCTGCAACCAAAAAATAGCCAGGTGTTGTGGCAGGCGCCTGTGGTCCCAGCTACTTGGGAGGCGGAGGCAAGAGACTCGCTTGAGCCCAGGAGTTGGAGGTTGCTGTGAGCTATAGTGCCACGGCACTCTACCCAGGGGGACGGCTTGAGGCTCTGTCTCAAAAAAAAAAAAAAGTCTCTGACACCTCGAGCCTGCAGAATACATATTCTCTGAGCAGTCTCTGCTGTCAGAGAAAGCCCTCAGGAAAAGAGAGAGAGGGACACTGTGCCCCTCCATGTGTCCCCAGAAACAAAGACGTGGATGGGCAGGCACTGACAATTTCCAGTAGGGAAGCCAATCTCTGGCAAGAGAATAAGGCCACTGCAGTTGACTTAGATTAATCCAAACTTGCCACCCAGGTGCTGCGTGGGCAGATGCAAAGTTGAGATTCTGTCGGAAAGGAAGGGAGGAGAGATGACACCGCTGAGTGTGCAGTCAGTAGTCTGCCACGCCAAGTGTCTGCTGAGCATTCACTTGAGGCCAGGGACTATGCCACGTGCACAGAGATTGTGCCACTTGGGACAGCGTTAAACACCACGGAAAAACACGTGTTGACGATGCAGACTCTTCCTCAGCCTGGGTCCCTGCCCTTCCTCTATCTCATTCCCCCTATCTTGGGATGTTACAGCAGTGACGAATTAACTGCCGTTGTGTTTAATGTAATACATGTTTGCTATATGTTATTACTACAGTGCAATCTACTCTAATATTCTACAAGTGCATAGTATTGGATTGAATTATCTGAAATTGCCATTCTGTAAATCAAAAATGGTCACACATTAGCAATTTCAGATGATTCGACCTAAAACACATGACTCATTCTTTTCAACCCTGGGCAGTATTTGACCGTGTGCTGCCCCATCACTTATTTAACTGTTCTTTAAGGTTGTTTTGATGACCGTCTGTGTTGTTTCTATTTTTTGTCCTTACAAATAACACGGCAATACACATTCTCAAATATCATTATGCATTTCTATGAGTGCGTCTGTCAGATAGATCCCACATTTGGGGATTGCTGAATTGGTGCTGCACATGTAAAACTTTGATATATGGAAGGCCGAGGTGGGAGAATCACTTGACACCAAGAGTTCAGGACCAGCCTGAGCCACGAGACCTCATCTCTACAAAAAATAGAAAACTCAGGTGCAGGGGTGCACACCTGTACTTGAGTCCCAGCTACTCAAGAGGCTGAGGCAGAAGGATTGCTTGAGGCCAGGACTTTGAGGTAGCTGTGAGCTAGGCTGATACCACACTGCACTCTGGCGAGGGGGATAGAGTGAAACCTGGTCACCAAAAATGAATCATAATATATGCTGCTCAAATTACTCTTAAATATTTTTGGCTCGGCGCCAATAGCTCAACCGGCTAAGGCGCCAGCCACGTACACCTAAGGTGGCGGGTTCGAATCCCCAGCCCGGACCCGCCAAACAACAATGGCTGCAACCAAAAAATAGCCGGGCGTTGTGGCGGGCGCCTGTGGTCCCAGCTACTTGGGAGGCAGAGGCAGGAGACTCGCTTGAGCCCAGGAATTGGAGGTTGCTGTGAGCTGTAGTGCCAAAGCACACTACCCAGGGGGACAGCTTGAGGCTCTGTATCCAAAAAAAAAAAAAAAAAAAAAAATTACTCTTAAATATTTTTAATACGTATATACACATATGTCACATGTGTGCAGTTATTTTTTTTAACAAGTGCTGATACAGGACTTACTATGTGCCAGGCACTACTCTGTGTT